>VZTJ01011333.1:1321182-1350340 GCA_013397795.1 Orthonyx spaldingii | reverse complement strand
CACCCTTCCTTCCTTCCTTCCTTCCTTCCTTCCTTCCTTCCTTCCTCCCTGCCTTCCTCCCTGCCTTCCTGCCTTCCGCCCTCCCTTCAATTCTGCAAAAACTATTCCAGCAAGGTGTGAAACTATATACAATTTAAAGCAGGGAGAAGCACACCTTTTGCTGTCTCTGTCCTCATGCCCCATGGATATAGGCAAAAAAATCCTACTGGTTCTGTAGGCTGCAACTTCATTTAGGTTAGTGATAAATCTGAAGAGTGAGGAGGAAAAATGAGTTAGATGGCTGAAGGTTTTTCATTCTTCCTTTCTCTTTTTTGACTGCAGCAACCAAAAAGGCATTCTTCCACACAGATCCTGTGAAGTACTGCACTGTCTTCCCTTAGGCTTGTTTTTTTGAGATAAAAAGAAAGTTCTCTATGGAAAAGTAATAGAATTTATTTGAGTTATAGATCTGCCACAAGAACTTCAGTGGCAGTGAAGCAGAATTGCTCTACAAAGATTAAAATAAACCTGCAATACAAATAGCACTTGCAGTTCTTCCAGTGATTCTTCACACTCCTCTTACCAAAATCAAAGTGCACCAATATTATGATGAGGCTACCAGTTGATCTGTTAACTAGACACCAGAAAGAAACTGACGTTTCCAGATGTCCAAAAATATTTTCAGCAGGATCATCTCAATATTAAAATACCAGTGAGCCTGAGTTTTGTTCTGTCTCCCTCGCATACACGCAAAAAATTATCCAGAGTCAGGACCAATGTGAAAATGCAAAAATAGGTTACCTTTGGATTAGTAACTGTGAGTGTTCTGTGCTTCTGAATTAAGACTAATATTCAAAGAGGTGCAGAGGGAAAATCTGCAGGAGAAAAATACAGATTTAGAGATGTTAATGTGAGAAAATAACTTCTATAAAATGCTGTCACTTTGGGGCTCTCAGCATCAGAAGTGGCATAAAATGCCATATAATCAATTTGTTAACATCTTTTAATTGCTTATTTTGTATCATTAAACAACATCTGTTGCTCACATCCTGGATGTGAGGTGGTTTCCGTGAACCCTCCTGGATTCAGAGAGTCGGAGAGAAAAGCAACTCTTATCACTGACAAAATAATAGTCACCATTTCAAGATCTATGAACAGCATCTTATGAGAATAAGTAGGCCCAGAAAGTCAGCTTGCAAAGTCAGATGAGGAGAGGTTACCTACCGGAACCCGCTCTGTCCCACTGGAGAGACGACATTTCTTTCTTTTCCGCATAAATGAGGAAGGCAGAGAAACTGTTTCTGCAGTCTTCCACTGCCTGCCCAGCATTTCTAAAGAACAAAGACTTCAGGTACTAAAGAGTATTAATGATCCTAAAAATATAAAGATTTTAAAAAAGCAAAACAACCCAAACCTGTAATTAAACCTTTCTGTGAGATAGCATAGTGCTTTTTTGAAGTGTGAAGAACTGCAAAAATCAGTGTCTCGGGCAGGTAGGAGGAAGAACACTGGCTTCCACCAAGGCAGGCAGCAGTACTGATGAGTGTGGTGGGAGGTGTGGGCACAGCTCCGCCACACGCCGCAGGAGATGGCTGAAGTACTGCCACAGCCTGTGAACAAAAGCTTTTTCCTCCTTAGTACATCACTCACTCAGGACAACATGCTCAAGTATAATATTTTTCAGCTCAAGTATAATTTTCCAAACTAATGAGGATCTGGGGTCTAAAATTTCAAGTCCCCCTCAGCTCTTCTGGGTGTTAGAAATATACTGAGTAATTAACGGGAGGAATATTCTTTTCAGTTTCCCTCTCCGCCATCAGAGATACATAACAGTCAGTAAACCACATGCTCTCACCTCTGTGACATGAACAGAGTAGCCTGGCTCTGTGAAGGCCTAATTTGTGTCAGATTATGTCAGTACCCCAGATGCACTCCACTGGATGATCAATTGTAAATGGTTGTATGAAGCTGAGGTACCCTGACGCCACACAGAGCTCCTAGAGCACTCCAGAGGCTTGCTTTCTAGCAGAATAATTAAATTTAACTTCTCAGAAACTATGAGCAAGGATGGACTACGAGAGTAAAGAGAAACGGGTCACTTTAATCAGTGGCAGGTGGCTTTAATACTTTCAGAAGGCACAGTTACAAAAATAAGAGAAGATCAGAGACAAAAACTGGGGAATCACATCCAGTCTTTGGAGATGACAGGGAGACAAAAGATCATGCTAGGGAAGAGAGACAAGAGCCATTCAAGTTACCCAAGAGGAAGGAGTCTTAGGAATGTGAAGCTCTTCAGTCTCGAGATCAAACTACAATATATGCTAAGGATATCAGTGGAAGACATGACAAGAGCTAAAGCATAGAAAGTACCCTAAAATAATGACTAAATATTGCTATTTATTCTGTGCCTTGTCACCTCATTCAGCAGAATTATTAATGCCTTTTAGGACCACTGCTATTTGTGGCCTTTGTTTCACTTTACTATTTTGTTTATTGTCTGTAGAAAAATTGTCACATTGATTTTATTCCCCCATGCTCTTTTCTAATTTCCCTATTCTGCATATTTTTTCTGTAGCAATTACATCATCAATGCTACCTATGATGCTAATGAAAGTGAAAGAAAATGTTTCTGGGATCACTGTGGATGTTTAAGTGTGGAAGTTAAGCTTCCTGTAGCATCAACAGAAAGAAATTGGTGTCTTAAGGGAGTCATTCATCTCCTGTTAAGGCAGGTGTGTGAGGCACAGGGGATAACACCTTTTGAAGGTACCTTTCTTCCCCCATGGACTGTAGGGAGTCCAAGCTCAGGCAGCTGGTTTTGACAAGACATCTGTGTTTTAGATCAAATGAATGAATTCTCCCTTGATACTACAAAAGCTTTACTGAATAATGAAAAAATGTATAAAAAGGGCGATATATTGTGCTTACATACTTATTCATTATGCATTAGAGGCATATTTGTATGGAAGCTTATATTTAGCTTAGATTTTGGAGGATGTTTAGTCCATATAAACATCTCAGTAGGGCCAAAGCCCCGTTGACACACTTGGTAGGGAAAAAATATGCAGGGTCCAGGAAGAAAAATCATTGAACATGGCTGAGAAAAACATTTACCAATTACCCTTGGGAACTGGCTTGTCAAGACCTGGCTGAAGGGGTCAGTGATGTGTGGAATATTATTGCAGAGGCATGGTTTGGCTTATCATACAATGCTGTTTGTATTCATTTCCTCTCAGAGAGACCTGGTTTGCCACAGAGGATCTGTTTCTCCAGTGAATTTTCCAAGATCAAAATTCACTGCTGCTTACCACGAGGGTAGGACTGAGCCTGTGTGCTTTTGTGGCTACCAGACACTAAGCCTTTAGACGCTGAGATTTGGTCCTCATAAGGACTGCGCTCCCCTGCTGACAAAAATTGTAACATTACTGGCCTAAGAAATTTAAGACAAATAGATAATCGTGTACTTTTAATATTAGCAGATAATAAACACAAATTTAAACTCTGTTGTTTTTTTTTTTGTGGAAGTTCCAAGTCATTTGATAAAAAAAATAAATTAAAGCATGAGCAATGAGTTTAAATGTAATCAAAAGGCAAGAGAGGGGACTTAGCTACTGCACACCTCCTGGGAGTACAGATAAGAACATATTTCTTGTCTGTTCAAGTAGGATTAAAAGCAAAAAAGATCTTTTCTGTAAAATTCTCAAGTCAATAAATTAATCATTGGCCTGTGTATGTAAGGTCAATTATTTGGACAAATAGACAAAGGGTCCCAAAGACAAGTGAAAAATTACAAAGTTGTCAGAATTTTTGATTATTGAAAAAGAAAGCATATTGGTGATCTTTTATCTCTGAATAAATACTGCTCTAAATGCAAAATAATTCTGAAGGATATTGTTATATAAATGGATTGCATACTGACTCTATCCTGACTGATGGAAGAGTTTTAGCATACAAAGGGTAGACATGGCTTTTGTTTTATTTTTGCTTGAAAACACCATACTTCCCCTCTAACCTCCTTAAAATTCTTACAACTTCAAAATAAATGAAAATAGAATTTCAGACACAAATATATGAATTTGAAATACATTTATCTACTGCAGCAATTTTTACCTAGATAGAATAATTGGTATCATTTGATAAGGAAAATTTCCTCATGTAAAATAGGAATGAGAAGAAGGGAAGAATAAAGGACTTTAGAAGGGCGGTGAGCTGTAGACCTTTAGATTTCAAATACATACATAAGAAATCAGGACTAGATAGAAAGATAGCATTAAAATCTTATAGTTAAAACTAACCCAGTCTATTTCTAGACCTGTATTAAGCACAAAACACAAGAGAAGCACACTCCCCTCCAGAAAATCAGATGATCCAACTATTATTTCAATCCCAAAAGAGGTACCCACAAGATGGCCACTCTCCCTGTGCAACCTCTATATAGCAACATACATATAGAGCAGAATAGTTCATTATTCATAGTTTTCATTAGTAAGCTTATTTCCTGAGTCTACTTGACATCCCTAAAAATATTCTGTTTCAGGTACCTGATACCTGGGCTAGTTAAAGTACATATGTTAAGAGGGCAGAAGATAATTGCTTTTATTTCTGTTTCTGGTTTTTTCAGTCAAAAACTGAGCTTGATGAAATAAGTAAATAGAAAATACTGGGTTTAGTATAGTTTAATAAGGAAGAAAAACTTGGAAAACATTCTAGAACAAGTTTCAGGCTTCGAAAAAGGGAGCTATAAATGTCACAACCTTATATAAATCTTATTGGCACATAAGCTACCCAAAAATGAAATTCAGTAGCACATCTTCCTCAGCGGTACATGCCCATGGTAACAATTGATCCTGAAAGATAGCAGTGGAACAATGGAAGAACTTCAGAGATTCGCTGTTTTATGTTTCAGAGCCAGAAGCTCTGAAAAACCTGAGGCCACACTGTTTTTTTAACTCTTAGGCAGACAATAAATGAAGTGTGAGTCTATGCCCTTCCCAAATGCAGGGGTTAATGGAGCCCTTTCCCTGTGGGAAGGCCTTACAATTGCTCTCCTATCAATGTTAATGGGAAACCTTGCAAGGATTTCCTTCTCTCTGAGCAGAGTGCCTTTGGGCTTCCACACAGGTCTATGAATGTGATTCATCAACATGGGCTTTGGCTAGCACTAATGAAGAGGGGGGAAAAGGAGAAAACTCAAGGTTTCAAGATGCTTTCCCATAGTTCCTTCTCCATCAATTCTCATCTGCTATCCATGAGCTGGCCACTAGCCCTTCAGCTACACTTTAGAAGAGCTTACATGCAAGGGTAGGAAAATCATTGCCCTCTAGAGTTAAAAAGGGTAAAAGAGAGATACAATTTTCTGAAATGAAATAAAATATGAGACCTCCATGTAATACACTCTTCCTGTTGCTGGACAGGTTGAACTACCAACAAGTAAATCCCATAAATGTAGGTCTTTTCTTGCTGGAAGACAGGTTCAGAATTTCATGTCTGCAATATCTAGAATCAGTATAAACTTACTAAGTTTCACCTTTTCATGCTTCTTAGAGAAGCACGCTTGAAGAGACTGTATTCCTCCTAATACTCATACAAGAATAAATATTGTATCTATAGAGTAGAATACCAACCTGGGATACTCTAGAAAAGTTGGGTTTGCTTTCCTTTTGGAATATAGATTCATCAGAAAGGATCAACCATCCTACTAACCCCTTCTTGCTGAGTAGATTTCAATCAAGTAGATTGCTGAATGTGAGCAACCAGAACTGTACATAGATTAAATCACTGCAGCACTAAGCACATTGCAGATATCTAGCCTGATGCATATGCTTATGCATTTTAATATTTTTTGGCTTTTCCGTTTCAGAATGTTTGTCATACAGGACAAGAAGTGGAAATGGAAACAAAATGGGAAGCATGGGTCTTTTAGAAGTAATGAAGAAATGATAGAATTACTACGTTTTTGTATTAAAATTTTACATTTTTTAAGTGTTCTCATTTTTCATAATTCTGACAACTTTATCTTACCAGGACACTAAATATGTAAAAGGAGATTTTTGTCTTCTCTCCCCACACTTATAGAAGACTCACTGACTCCTTATAGCTAATTTAGAACCATCTAAATGTCAAAACCAGAGGTTTTCCAAACAGCAATCATCACACTGACCACTAGCAAAGTCCAGTGTTATCCTGTGTTCATTTCCAGTTGATTATTTGTCATTTTTCTGGCCCGGTTAAACAAAAATCCTCATTCTGAAAGACAGAGGTTCCTTGGGGTATTACCAAGCCATCAGTGTCAGACAAGTGCTGAGGAATGCAGTCTGCTAGAACCTGAGGAGCTAGAGAACAGGGAGACATCAATGTGCAGCTAAATGGCACAAAGCAAAACCCTCTGCTCAGAAAAGATATTTTGCACCTCTGTCAGTATTTTTTCATTTCATGTATTTAATAGTACACTCTCATCTCAGTAACCACAAAAGGAATTATAATTTCTAAGGCTTTTCATGATCAGAGCAACAATTCTTTCCTTAGAAGTGTTAAATTATTACTACTGTCGCTCTACTTTCATGTGCATTGAACTCACCTCTGTAACAGGCATTAATTTTACTCAATATTGAATCCACTGTCATTTCCACATCTCAGTCCAAAAGAAGGCTGTCAAAGTTATTCAAACTTATTCAAAGTTATCTCAATTACTTGAGATAATAAATCACAGTGTTTAGTCCCAATGCTACTGAACTGAAAACCACAGAGAATGTGTTGCGGAACTGTAAAACAAAGCTCTGTATATAAAAAAACCGTGCTCACCATTTGCTTTCAACAAACTGTGCCTCCCTGTCCTCTGATATTCACAGAACAAAGTCACACAGCTCTTCTGAAACAGAACTTCTCTTCCAGTGTGTAGGACATTCAGCATGCACTTGAGATGTGAGTTCAAATGATGCTCCGCTGTAAAATTCCTGTAAAAATTTTAGCCATTTTGTCCTTGTGGAATTCAGGTCTCTGCAGTGCAAGAAGCTGTGTGTGAGCCAGGGCCACTATAGCCAGCACAATCCAAAGAACAAGACAGCTAAGCAGACGGAGGTGTGAGACAAATGACCTCTTCACTCTGATGGCAGTTTTGACTTCAGCTCCACTGAATACAATGGGAGCTTTCACACTTCAAGTGAAAGCATGCACAATGTGGAAACCTAAATTTATGGGTCTAAATCTGGAGATGAGCTAGACCTTACTGTCAGATCAACAGGACATATAAATAAGCTAACAAGTCTACTTGGCTGAGATTTGTTGTCTGCCTGCGAAAATGGATATATTAATAATTTCCTGACACTCAAGGACAAATATATGAGAAATAAAACTTTAAAAAAGTCACTAATAGAAGTGAGGGAGAAAAAGGGCTGTGCAATATCGATGAGGAGCTTATCAAAGAGAGCAGAGCTGGGTTCTTCACAGTGCAGCAAATTGGAAGGATGAGATACAATCATCAGCTGAAAAAAAGGATGCTCAAGCTGGCTATATAAACTTTTGCACAGTGAGGATAGTGAACAGTGGAAGAGGTTGCCCAGTGAGATTGTGCCATTTCTGCCCTTAATGGTTTTCAAGAACAGGTAAAATGAAGTTCTGAGCAGAGAGCTGGGCCCTCATGACTGACCACTGCATGCTACAGGTTGGACTAGAGACACCTCCTGAGCTACCCTGGCAGAGACATCTGTCATCTCTATTCTACTACAGAAATTCAGAATTCCTTCTCTGCATTCTTTCTCCACAGGAGAAAGGCTTCAGCTGAACAGTCTTAAAAATCAAAAGTCCTAGAGTTATCTTCTCCTTTTCTGCCATTTCCTTTTTTCAAACAAAAACAACAACCCCCAAAAAACAAAACAAAAAAAACCCCAAACCAAAACCAAAACAAAACAAAAGCTAAAAAGAAGTAACCAAATTAGAAACATGGAATCATTCAGGTTGGAAAAGACTTTTCAGATCATTGAGTTCAACTGTAAGGGGAAAAAAGTGGGGAGGATGTGTAATTTTAAATATTGCGCTCTATTGATGCTTCCCAGAAAGCACATCCAAGACCTGTCTTCGGATATTTCACGTGTCAAAAGCCTGGGAGATACAAGTTGTCACTCCTGTCAGCACAGAAAAGCAAAGCATCAGGTGGTACACAATTAGGTTTACTGAAGGACAGATCACATTCTTCATCCCAAAAGTACAAAGACAAACCACCTGCCCTTTTAAACAGTGATTTCATATCAGCATTTTAGTTTCTACTTTATACTGATCTCCATAAGCATTAAGGCATAACCTTTATCAGATGCCCATGTTTACCCACCACAATTTCATTATTAATATAATTTTATTTAATATGGAGCATTTGATGTACGAGTACAACTGGGACAAGTCCCTATGGCTAATATTCATTTTAGCTATATGGCTATTATGTTGCTGAGGGCTATCTGCTGCTGCATCAAAGACAGTATGAATACACAGAACAGTGCTGAGTCCACAGAGCCATGAGAGTGTGAGCTGGCTTTTATTCTCTTCTCTTGCATCAGCAGCATTTTCCAAACCATGTTTTAATGAGCACCAGCATGAGCAAAAACAATCGATTGGATAGTCAGCAAGCCCTCCAGCTATATCCTGATTAGGCAGAAGTGGTAGGTAAAGAGCCATATTTTTACTCATATCCTGGGAAAATGTGAAGAGAACAGTGTCATATGAGTTCTGCCCTACCAGTTCTACAGTGTTTCATAAACATCATACTATTGCATCTTCTCATGCACTTATCTGCCCTTCCCATTCCTGAGGCAACAGCATCCACACCTATATTGCTCAATAGATACTTTCCCATATTTCCCTTACTTAGGTGTCATCATACACAAAAGCCTTACTAAAAAATTTTAACAAATGACGTATTAAAATTACATATTAAAACAAAATGCCCACACAAACCTAAACTTTCTTTTTACAGTTTTCGTAAACATACTTCCCCTCCACTCCTGGGAGGGGATTGCTAATGACTCTTTCTTTCAATGTTATATCTATCAGAGCTCTACTTCTCATCTTGTTGTCACTAACAACAGTCCAACTGCAACCACCAAAGGATGAAGGTTCGAATAGAAAAGACATTTAACACTTCTGCCTTCCTAGCCCCAGTAGTAGCTAAATTGGTTTTTCTTTCTTTTGGGCACCCTTAGAAATATTTTCATGTTCATACTCTTACAACTAACATATTGCTTTCATATACCATATACATTTTTACACCTGCTAATTGTTCAGAAAAAAGTCTCAGAATATCATCAGAAAGCTATGTTGACAGAGGTTTACCTTTACAGGTGACAAAAAAAAGGCACAGAAGAGCAGAAGGCAACATTTTCAGCTTCAAGACTTCCATTTATCAACCACCCACACAGAAAGCTTGATTTTCAGAGGAAAAAGCTGAGCCCCTGGATTCCCATTTGTCACAATTACCATGAAAAACTGAACAAGTTTAACCTGCCCTAGTAGGAACAGAATTGAATCCAAGAGCTCCTGAGCATGTAAACCACCAACAGCAGGTGTCTCTGACCCACAGCTTTTATCCAAAGATGCCCCAGGGCAAAACAGCGCTGTAGGACAGGCTGGAAACAAAGTCTTTTCAACCTCCTCTTTTCCTCAGGAGGAGCCTTAATCCTGATAGGGCTGGCATCAAACCCAAAAGATTTAGAAGGTGTAACTTTATTTCTGCTTTTGGTGGGGCTTTTTTTCCCTTCTCCTTCTTTCTTCCCCTTCCCCCACTGCTTTATTCTTCTCCTGGTTGTGTATGCAGTTTTGAATGCTCTAACTCACATGAGTAAAGGCTTCTGGAGAAGGGAAGATTACACAGATTATTTAATGAGAGTCAGAGTCATCCTCCCCACATTCACTCCTTCTAGCTTCGCAATCCTGCATTCTTGGCAAGCTCCAAACAACAACCTATCCCTGCACCTCATCCATTTATTCTTGACCAGATCCCTGCTCTGACCAGATGTAACCAGTCCCAGATGCCTGCTCAGTTACTCTGTTCCCTGTTTCTGTATTTTGCAGAAGAAGGGAGGCAAACTTAAATCATTCAAACACTAAAGCAGAAAAATCTGAGTTACAAATACACAAGTTTTCCTGCTATATGACACTTTAACAGGCTTTTTTGTTCCTCTTACTAGACACCAACTGACATGGCTGTGAGGGATTATTATTACCTTCATTTTTGCAGGCAGAGAAACTAAGAAAATGATGCTTCACATCATTACTTCAAGCAGGCCTAGAAGTTCTGACACTCCCACCTACTTCAATGGGAATATAGATTAGCTCAACACTGAGTGTCTTTGAAAACCCTACCCCACATTTCTGCCTCAAAGCAGCTCAAAACCTAACTGCCAGGCTCCTTGTAGTCAGTAAACACTGCATCTGTTTCTAAGAAGTTATAAACACAGCATTTTGCAAAACAACTGTGCAAAATCTCTGGAAAAATAAAAAAAAAATATAAAAATGCATAAAGCTACTCCACTTAGGTAATACCAATGTGGACTTTAAGCTGTTTCCCATAAAATACATGAAAGGGCAAAAGATTATAAACACTGCAGCTGTGATCAGCTCAACACATCTAATGCAATATTCAGTCTTTTCCAGAAATGGAAATCAATTATGCCTAGAATTATTAATGCAGAGGCAATATGTAAATATGCAGAACTGCCAGCCCTGGAGTGCACAGAATACATGCTTCTTGTTGGGTTACCGCTGAGACATTTTTACAGCACTGGTTCCTATGGAAGTTTGAGTAAATGTGTTTACATAGTAATTTCAAAATGCAAAAACTGTTTTAAGTTGCTTCCATAATCAAGAGCAATGGTACAATGTTTAGTAAAGTGTTAGATGATTAAAAAAATTGCAGTGTGTATCTCCCTTATGTGTTAGCAGTGGAGCCTGGCACTACTTTGAAAATCCAAAACCTTCACTGAGGTTCCAGACAGCCATGTCTGCTCTTGGTACCTTATAACCCTTCAATTCCTGCAATACTAATGAGCTTTTTCCTAAATAATGTCAAAGAAACATTGCCATGGTTTACAAAAACCCATTGCTATATTAACAGTGCAATCAGTTAAAATAAACTAGAGATGAGTGACTTAGTTAATCATCTTCATACTGCACTTCAAAATGAGAACAAGCTGCTCCGTGAACCTTGGACAAGCATTACCACTGCTCCTGACAGTTTTTAGGTACCTAAATAATTGAGGAGTGTAAGTCTCTAAAATTGCAGAAGTCCTAGACTTCTTGGTCATTCAGGCACTCTTGAAAACTTTCTCCAGGTCCTGAGTCAGTGAACTCAAACCTGTCACACCCAGCATCAGGTTCAGCTTTAGCCCATGATTGCTTCTAATAAAGTTACAGGATGCTATGGAGTGAATTGGTTTCATTTAATCTTCAAAGTTACAAAGGTCAAAGCTACCAAATAACTTCTCTGTTCATCATGGTAGCAGATGGCACAAAGGATCGAATGGGCATGAAAATAGTTATGAAAACTGCTGTGGTGACATTTTTGTCATCAATTCTGACAGAGATGGCTGTGACAGAACTGAGGCCACAGGTGACAGATCAAACATTGAAGCTCTGTGCAGCATCTCAAAATTCACAGAGAGTGTTGGTGCACAGATCACCAAGTTCAAACCAGTCAGAGGCTGTGTGCACAGGTACATACAAAGTGACAAAAAGAACAGAACCCCCTCTACACAACACATCTACACACATGGTAAAGAATTTTACCATTAAATTTCCTACCTCCCACTTTAAACTTCTGAAGATCAAGCCACCAAATTGGAGAAGGCACCAGATTGCATGTCAAATAAAGTTGATTGAAGATATTGCCTTCTGCTTTCAGAAGAGTCTGCTTAATCCTTTTTTTTTCACTTCTCTTGGCTTTGATAAGCATTGATGAAACCAAAATATTACTGGCATATATGATTCACAATTATGAGAACTATATACTTCTGGCATGTATGGCAGCAAAGTAACATACCTGTGATTCCAAGCTACAGCAACACAACTGCTGTATCAACCTGGGCTCTGCAGAATATCTCCCAAGATGTACTGTGCATCCTAAGGTTCAGCACTGTGAAGATTGCTTACTGTTGAGGATTAACTGACCCTTGGACTGCTTTTCAGTGACCATAGCTCCTAATTTTGTCCAGGTGTCAGAAATAGGTGACCAAAGCCATCAGCATTTTCTTAGCCTTAGAGATGATGTATTCAGGTCAGGCACAACTCCTCACCGTTTCTCCTCAATGCATATGTATATATTTATGTATGTATAGATATATATATATAAAAAATCCAGACTCACATAGAACATACTAGAAGGCAGAAGCTCTCTCACTCAGTAGCTCAGGAGACTACTCCATGCTTTTTACAGAATGTTGCTCTTGTCATCCTTCACTGTCATTTTATGTCATTTTAATTAATATTTAGCTGTTCAGGACAGCTATTGAACACAGGGCAAAACCAGCCCCTCTACACTTAAGTTTGCCCATTCCATCTGCACATGCTGTGGGATGACAGGAAAATCCAGGTTACACCTCTCCTCTGGAAGCCCCCAGCCTAGAGCAGAGCTAAACTAACAACCACAGCAGGTGTTCCCAGCTTGTTCCAGTGACTTCTAGACACCTCTAGAGGAGGAGATTCCACCATATCTCTGGGCAATCTGCATCAGTGCTTAAGACCAGTCTCCTGATGAAGTATTTTTTCTCAAGAATAGACAAAGAGTTTTGCTTGCTGCTTTTGCAGTTGCTGCATCCCAGCCTCAGCTATGTGCTCAGAGAAATGCCATCCTTGCTTTCTAACAACCTTCTCTTAAACAGTTGAAAGCAATTTTCCTTAGCCATCTTTTCCCAGGCTAAACAAACCCTGCTTCCTCTGTTATGGGCAAAATAGACTTGAGTTGGGGAAAGTTGACTTAATTTATTGCCAATTAAAATAAATATTTAACTACTGATTTGATTAGTGGGAAAGAAAGAGGCAAACTTTGAACAGCTTTCCTTCCCTTGTTCCCAAGGCCTGGCCTCCATCCAGACTGCAGTGCACAGGGATGCACTCAGTTCGTAATGGCTCGTCTGTGACAATGTCACCTTCCTCACCCTTCCCTCTGCTCTGGTGTGGGACCCTTTCCCAGTGCTGCAGAGGAATCCTGTCCTCCAGCCTCGGTCTTCCCTCAGGTTTTTTCCTGTCAGGTATTTTCCTCCTTTCTCAAATACACTTTCCCTGAGGAACAATATGCCAGCTGCAGGGCTCAGCTGTGCCTTGTGGTACATGGGTGGGAGGCAACTGGAACTGTGTCCTGCATGGGGCAGCCCCCCACTGCCAGCACCTCATCACAGACACCCAGCAGAGACATCTAATTAGATGATCCCTAACTCAATCCTCTTCCACTGTAGATGGAAGGCATCAACATGATGCTGCCAGGAAAGATTAAGGGAAAGACACCATTGCATGCCTCAGGCTTTGTTGTGTCCTTCACTGCTAAGTTGCCTGCTCCTTTCAGAGTTTTACCTATGTAAACTGTTTATCCTCCTTTACCTTAATTATCTGCCTCCAGTACACTTTGAAAAAGGAAGAGTTAAGGAGTCCAAGCCATGTCAGACCATCCAAGCATCACTGAGGTGAGCATTACTAAAAACAAAATAGGGATCAAAATCCATGCTATTACCTCTGGAACTTAAAGAAATACTGGAAGAGCTAGAAGTCCTTTAGTGACATTGATTTCAGACACCAGAAGATAATATTTAATACTAGCATAATAATTGCAGTTAGTATACATTAGGAGTGGTTCTCAGCATAGAAACTGAGAATCCTGCCTAACTGATGCCTTGGGTAGCTTGCGAGGAGGCAGAAAGATTGCCTCTGATTTGTATACACTGGGAAAAAAATTGGTGAATCAGCTTTCATTACAAGCAGGCTTCAGCTAGAGCCATATCTTCAGCTGTGTGAAGCTGCCAGCAGTTACTCTCAGGACTCATCAGGAAATTACTTTCCCAGGGACTGTGGACTTTTCCTTGCAGACTTGCAGCTTACACCCACTGCCTTCATGAGACCATGATGAGAGCTGCATCCCATCTTCTGATGCCCGTGTTTTAGGACAATGTTCAGTACCTGGAGTGGACTGCTACAAACACATGAAAGCTAGAAATAACTTATTACCATAGAAATAAGCCTGAAAAACCCAAGCAAGAGGAAAAACTCAAGCAAGAGGAAAAACTCAAGCAAGGGGGGGTAACTTAATCACTGTGGTTACATTCTCACATGGGAAGAAAATGCTGTTAGGGAAGGGCTCTTTAGCCTAGCTGCTGAAAGGAAAACTAATAGACTTGAAATTAGAGTCGGATAGATAGAAGTTAAAAATAGAAGGGTTCTAGTACCAAGAGGGATTTAGCAGCACTCAAACATGGTTAAAGGCATTAGAAAGTCTGATAATTGCTTTTGACCTCAAAAATCAATGCAGATTTTTCTACCTATACAGACAACATCAGCTAAGGCCTCTGTACACTTTGACTCAATATTGAGCAAAAAAACTCCATCACTTTTTGCTGCCAAAGCCTGAGCTGCAATAAGCCTTCAATTAACCACCACCCACAACTATCCTAACACATCACTTATTTCAAATTACATACATAGGTTTCTTCTATGGCTGAAGAACAATTTGAGACTGTTCACACACAGTAACTTAAAAGGTTCGCTGGTGAAACAAATGAAAAGCAGTCTGCTCAGCAGGATCCTAGAAAGCATTTATTAAAGACAGAACAAACACAAATGAGACAATTAAGCAAAAGAGCAATCATGTTCTCTGAACAAGAAGCCACAATCCTGTTCAGCTTCTCCACAATGGGATCAGCCACAATAAGACTACCCACTCATTTCAGTCCAAGTGTTTACTGATGAACAATGGAGGCTTCATGTGTTTCCTTAGCTTTCTGCAGTGGTATTAGAACTTTCCTTGGAAAAAATTAGGAGCCAAGCTCTTTATCAAAAAATTGATGGTTCTAGGCAGAAATTGTCATCATCATCCCTGGATGCAGAGTATAGCAAAAATACTTGTAAAATAAGTTCCTATCGTAAACTCTGATCATGAAATGCAGGCCCCATTTGATGATTGTGTGAGATTCCGTGAAGATTTCACCAGTTGAAGATAGTGGCAGTCAATAAGGTTAGAAAACAAAAATCTAGTGATAGCCTTTAATCCTTAATCCATTTACAGATGAAGCACAAATGGATTAATTACATTCAATACTTTAATAAGTTTTTTTCTTTAGCTTTAATGTTACATTGAATTTTATACCATTACACTTTATGTGACTCTTGAATATTTCCATACCTTAAGATGAGTTACCACAAAAAATTTGCAGAATCTCCTTGAGCGTCCTTAGAATGATCACTCCTGTCACACCATACAAGGAAAACCAACAAATGTTCTATTATGTTTTCAGACACTTACCAACCAAACTTGTGGAGGCTTTTTCTGTCCCAAAGCATCCACAAGTTTCTCCAGATGAAGGAAAGAGCAAATTTTGATTAACGTTGTGTTGTGCAAGAGACAATTCAGTACAGTATTGATACAATATTGACAGTGTAGTCTTTATGATACTTTGATTAATGAATTTCATTTTGGTGGGTGTTGGGTTTTCTATATCTTTTTTTGTGTTTATTTGTTTAGCTTTAGAAAAAATTGCTTCTCTCTTTACAATACAGCTATGAAAGGTTCTGGAGGTTTCATATGACAATACAATAAAGGATTTTTCCCCAGTTAAGCGCAGTCAGCATTTGCTTTAACACTTTTTTGAAGTGGGAGTTACAGAGATCAGCAGTTCCCATACAGTAACTTCCGGCCCAGAGAATGATATTCAACAGCAGAACTCACTTGTACATCACTTACTGCCCAGCTCAGTGATCTGGGAACATGAGCAGTGGTTATGCTATGAGTATCATGAAGGCATAAAGTGCATGCACTAAAACAAAAAGCCATTTACAAAAAGTACGGTTTTTTGAGGCAAAATCTGGCAGATGGCAGCAGAGCTTTCTGCACTGATTACTTGCAGAAAAAATAGGGCCATCAGAGCCTGTTTACGCCCTGTTGGACTTGTCTTTTCTCCAGGTGATACAGGACAGATAGCTAAGAAAAGAGACTAGAGCCAGCTTCACATTTAAGACTGGATGCAGGGAGATACTTTTAAAACTGGGTGTGCTCTGTTCAGCATGAGTGTGTCGGTCCTGTTCCATAGATTATTTATTACTTGCTGGCTTTGGGCTAAGGGCTCTGCACAATGTTATCCTGCTGGCAAAGGAGCCTCTGCAGGGCCACATCATCCTTCCACTTCATTTGAAAGTTGTGAGCAGTCACCAAAGGAGAAGAGAGAGAGAAAGGAGTACAATGTTCAGCTAGCAAATGCACAGGCACATGCGGAAAATTGCGTTTATTCACGGGTGCTCAAGTGCCTACTGAAGACATGCCTGTGTGATGTGAACACACTCTGCTCTCCCTGGTACCTCCTTTATTCAGAGACAACACCACCTCCTGAAAGCTGCTACTGTTAGCCAGAACAAAACATTTGTTTTCCTTTAGCCAACATCCATGGAGCATCTCAGGCAGCCCATATCTCTGTGCACATGACATGTAGTTCAGCAACTGTCTTAAAATAAATCTGTGTAAATATGTGCAAAAGCTCAAAAAGAGTAAGGAACACAGGCTCAGTCACAGCTCAGCAACATAACTGTCCAAGGAGAAAACATTTTCCTTTGACTCAAAAAGCTTCACTGACAAAATTTTTATTGAACTATTGCACACTGCTGCAGCCCTCGGATGACTGCCCTAGATAGTTTTCCACTGATTCTGACAGTACAGCTTCTGTCTCCTATTTACTAGGTTAAAGATGAGAGCAAATACATTTTAGAAATAGCTGTAGAAAAAGAAAGGTATAAATTTGAATGGGTGAGCAGCTTGTGAAGGTAAAATTCAATTCAAGTTGGGACAAGGACAACATGACTAAGATAAAAAAAATGACCCTTAAATACCATGAACTAGACAACAATTGTCATACATAAACACTCTCCATATAGCTAGATTACCTTGAAACAAAAATCAGCACTCAAGTTTTCACTGACCAAGAGAAACACATTCTAACTTAAAAATTATAACTGATTTTCCCCCTCTTTCCTGCAAACCATACAGGGTCTGTAATATTAGAAGTGCTTCATCTGCCCAACCTGCAATATAAGGAGAAGCTCCTACATCAGACTTGCTTCAACAGAACACTTACATCGTGAATATTAGCAGAGCACTTTCCATCACTTCTTTATCCTCTCTGAATCAAGCTTTAAGTCAATATCAGTTAGCCTGGTTTTTACAGCCAGGGGAAGAAAAAAAAAATCTTACTTTAAATGTCTGATAAACTACTGCAAAGAGTCAAACTTCACAGTACAAGACTAGAGATGTTCTGAAAAGATCATTTAAGTACCCCAGATGTGAGAGCTAGGCAGCACAGCTGACAACCTTACATTGCAACTTTGCTAAATTCTGGTTACTTTTAATGAAAATTTAATTTAACAAAACTGTGTTGTTGCAGTAATCATGCATGTCTCTGGTCTACCCAAAAACATGTAAAAAGGAACCCAAGACCAAACACTTTTTGGGCTCTGACCCTTTTGGACAACGCTGAGGTTGGCTGTCCCTTCAAGCCCGGGACCAAGGATGCTGGTGCCCTCTTCTGGTCCCGTCCTTCGGAGACCATGAGGATACAGCGTCTTTCTGGTTTAACAAAACAAAAAGCTCAAGGTCTTTTCCTGCGCAGCTGAACCCAACTGTGCCTCTTCAGTAAACAGAGGTGACAGTACACCACGGCACTGGGACAGGTGTGCTGTTTGAAAGCATGTGCTACACAAATGTGATTCAGAGTGAACCTGCTTCTGCCACCTCAATATCTCACTCCATTGTCACATGGAGGAACAGCACTGCTGTTGCTGCTCATCTGCACTCGATGTTTTGTCATCCATTTCGTTAATGCTCAGATATTTCTATCCTCTTTATGAAGGGAAAAATAACCAAATGTATTATTCTGTTTTGAGATACATGTCACTTCAGTGTCTGCCTAAATGGGGACAGTTTACATTATTCTAACTGTAAGCAATTCACATCATCTGTTGAATGCAGTGGGGTCTAGCGCCCTCTCTTACTTTTTCAAGTTATTTACACATCAAAACACAAACAACAGTAAACAAGCAGAAAAGGCAGCTTGGCTGCAGATGGTGGAGGGAGGAGACTATTTCTTGCCAGAACTCAATGCTTCATCAAGAGCCTGTTTTTTCAGCACTTGGCTCCAGCAAGGCTCTTCTGTGTTCAAATAAAGAAGATCTGAAAAACAAGGGCTGAGGACTCCCTTATGGTTTAACTGGGTATTTACTGGTATTAATGGCAGGGACACTTGGTCATTCTAGACACATTGCTAAGACAAAAGAGGGGCAGACTGCAAACATGAGCTCTGAGCACAGACACCCGCACAGCCTATTAGCTCACACTGAGTATTTTGTCCTGTTCCAAAAGCTCTCTCCAAGACAAATCTACTTAAAAAACTAGTCAGCCCTAAGCATCATGGAAACAAGCCAAATGGAGACAGACATTTGGCCAGGAACCAGTCTTTGCTCAGTCCACAATTATTTTTCAGTACCAGCACAGCATAACAAGGCAAGCACTGAACAAAACTCCAAGACAGAGACATAATTTTAGCATCTTCAGGAGGGTTAGGGCTAGGACTGCTTGGTCTTTCTTGGCCCAGACACAAGTTAATTTAATGCAGGTAGGCATGTACTTTAGAATTAACTGTATCACATGGTCAGTATCCTTCTGTAGGCTATCCTGTAAATTTGTCTGTGCTAATTCTCTTCAATGTTTGCAGGGCTGCCATCTACAGTGACAAACCACAAGGAGTGCACAGAAGAGCTGTGACTGACTATATTAGATACTTATCACACAGGCTGCCTGAAGCACTGCTTCTCTACATCTCTGCAAGTGCACATCCTCCATAAACTTGTTGTCAGGGATGTTCATTATGGGCATCTCATCATGCAAAGCTTTGTCTTTTTTGCTATTAAGTAGATGCAATATAAAGCATCCAAGAGAAAGAGCTTACCATACAAGAGAACTATGAAACAAGTAACAGCTAAAAATAAGTATTCAGTGCATCTCTTGTCTTATGCAATGGGAAAATACTTCCATTCACTATAAACACTAGAGGACCCAAGAAACCTTGTAAGACTCAGTTTGACAGGGTTCTAGAACACCTGAGTAGTAGGGAATGGGTCTGCACTGCCTCCAGTTCACATCTGCCTAGCACAGTCTGCACAGCTCCTCAGTATAGGAAGATGATCTTGCTCTGGGGAAGCAGGTGCTGAGGAAAATTGCAAGATAAAAAGCTTAATCCCAGGAAGCAATCACTGATGTTGCTGGCTTGTTTCTCCTGCTTAAGAGCAGCCCCACAAGCTGCGTCAAGGTCACTGGCTAAAATAAGTACCCACCTCAGCAATCAGAGCTAATTTGAGCCATTTGTAGAACTGACAACAAACAGGTATGCACACAGACTAATCACACAGCCAGATTTCCCAGCAAGGCAGACAACCTTCTGTTGCTTAACTGTTCTGAACACAGTTAAATCATTCTCTCTACCTAATTACCTCTCAGACATCCTTAACTCACCCCAGAGAAGAAAAAAACAAAGGCAGACCATAGCTTTTAAACTACTACTTTCCCATAAAGTATCAAGTTGTGCTTATCCTTTTGAAACTTAAGGGAACAATGGACCCACAATACATCTCCAGCTATAAGAACAGCTGCCTCAGGATACCAGAGATGGCTACAATATTGTTAGAAATTATTGGATAAAAATGTTAGCTACAACACAGAAAAAAACCAGGATCATACAGCCAAGTCTCTTGAAAGTCACAGTCTGATAATATGGAAATTGCTAGAATAAGATTAGGGATGTTTTTGTTTGTTCTTAATACCAATGTTAAAGACCTCTTGAATTGAACATCATGGGTCAAAAAAAATCCTCAACACCTCTTAGTTCCAACCTCCTCCATTAGGAGTATTGAGTTATCCCTCAAAGCTCCTTGGATGTGCTTAGCCTGCTGTTTCACCAGTAGGTTTCGTCCCAGTACATTTCAACTGAGGGAAGATACTGTGACCTGCATAGAAGTCAATACTCAGCCTTTGAAATACACATGCTGACATTCAACAGACTGATCTTCACAGCAGAACTGAGCATGACCAGCCTTGACATTTCCAAAACTACCACAGTTAAAATATTTCCTGAACAAAAAAAACCTCAAACAAGCAAACAAGGTTTTATTTGTAGCCATGGTCTACAAGCCACTAAAGACGATGGTCAAGAATTGAGACTGTCTCAGTTTAGGCTTTAATGCTGATTATCCTTTATTTCCTTCCCAGGATATGGCTGTCTTCAAAAAGTCTGGTTCGGTTTCAAACATCACAGAAGGCTGTGAGCTTTATACCTCTTAGTTTTTCCATACGGCATAGGCACTACATCAATGAAAACTTAAAGCTTCCTTTTGGGTAGCTTTCACCTCCCTCTTTACAAATCCATCTTCCTGTATACCTGATTTTCAGTACAACTTTTAGTACTCCTAAGTGTTTTTGCATCTGCATTCAAGCACTTCAACTTCTTAAAACAGCATTATTTCACCTTCATTACCACTTTATGCCCAACTGCAGCATCTTTTATCCCGTAATCTCAGATATCATCTGCAGAGAACAACCCATGAAAGGGTTGGCCAGAGTTCGTGATGATTCACATAGTAGGAGAGAGGAGATAGCACTCAAGTTTTCACCTTGGAAGAGTCAAGGTTCACTCCTGTGACAGGAATAAGTCTTTTTTCCTTGCTCTGAATAAGACAAATCCAACAAAAGGAAGGGAGAATAGAGCAGGAACATTCAAAATGACACTATTACAGACCACTTCAAGATGAGTTTCTTGTGTCTCACAAATTAAAATTTAATCCATCTCACCCAAACTCATTATTAGCATTCACACTGCAGCATTATGTGATTCTTCACCCTAACTACTTAGCTTCTTTTACCCTTTTTAGCCTTGGACTAAAACAATATTTAAGTCAAAAGCTGAGTTGAAAAATAATTACAAAACAAGAAAGCAGATGAAGCACACTCTTCACATATTATACCTCAAAAAAAAGCCAAAATGCCCCAGGTACATTTGTATACCAAAGAATTGAAGCTCTGAGAATGTGAAGCGAAAACTGTTGCAATTGCCTTGCAGTTATAAGTGAAATCTAAGAAAGTAAAACAGAACAAAAGTGTGGCTTCTAGAAAGACACCAGATGTTAAAACAGTGAATTCAGACTCCTACTTTGTTAGATGCACCATAGCAGTTCACCCAGGAATGTGAGACGTGACTGTGGTTATAGACTGTTCAAAAGAACAAAACTCATCTCTTCCTCAGTACTACTGTATCACAACCATACAGATACCTTTAGTCTGCTGTAACACAAGGAAAACATTCCTGCACTTGAGACATTGATTACTGCTTTGAAAACACCCAACACTAGTTACCTGCCGTTCAGTGAGCACTATTACTTACAAGTAGAGTTTTATTAACATGGGGTTTCAGAGTATCTTATGTTCAGCCTGAAACACCAAACAAGCAGGTACCCATAAGCTGAGTAGACTTAGCAACATTTGTTCAGTGCACTCACCATTTCCCTGTGAAACAAGAAGTTCACTGCCTGTTGTAGCTTGATGCCACTGGCACAGCTTTGTGCTGAGACACTTTCTTTAAAGAAGTTGAATGCAGGCATGAGTGAAACTCATAGCTCACCTTTAAGATATATATCCACAAGCCATGAAATTCATTGCATGGACAAAATCCATTGATGTAGGCCCCCACCACAAAATGAATACCACAGAGCATGGGATATCTGGTCACTTCTGTCATTATCAGTAAATATGAAGACAAATTCACTTAACTGATTAGAAAGTGTTTAAAGCAAGAGACCAAGAACTAGACAAACTGCAGCACAAGACTGCTAGACTGAAATGGAATACTCCCCTCCCTTAAAGGATGTTTACTTTCAGACAAGTGAAGCAGTCATGACCACTACCTCCACTTCGGAGAAATACAAGAGTTTGCATTACTAGATAGATCCACCAGGCTGCACAGGGAGGAATTAAAGAAAGGAAGTCTTCAATACACTGAGGGAATGCCCAAAGCTAAGAGTCTCATGACACACATATTGTCATAATCAGGTTTTAAAATTAAAATAAGAGGCTTGTTAGCTGGTACTTAATATTATTGTCTGCTGAATTGCATGCTAATGTCAAGGGTTAAACCTATTCTTGCTTGGAAACACATAATGCACTGTACAGATTGCTCTCTTAGGAAGCAGAAAGCCCTGGAAGTTTTAACTTCTTGCAGTAAGAACACACCTGAGACTTACCCTGTCATTTAGATGAGTGGATTACAGTCCTCTACTTGTTGACCAATATGACCAACTGATTTTTAAACTGCTTTGGACAGGAGTTGTGTTTGAGAGTACACAAGGTAGTGTCCTGTTTGGATGTTTGTTGCTTTTTTTCAAAGCACTACCTAACAAATAATTGACAGTGGGGCACAAGAACATGTAGCAGCTCAGGCTAAGATAGCTAATAGTTCTGTCCCATCGCCCTCCCTTCACCCATGTTCACCAGTGCTCTAGTGACATGAGAGGTCGTCTCAGACAGCTTTGTTGTAACATTACTCCACACAAGTATGATCCAGGAGTCATCTAGATCAACTCCACTGTTCCAGTACGTCATAGCTTTTAGCATTGCTTTCTACTGCAGCCTGTCCACCAGTGTATGAAATGTTCCTAAAGCTCTGCCAGCCACAATCTCCCCTTCCTCCAACCCCCTGCACAGAAATCCCCTATTTTGTCTCCATAAAGGGAAGTCTGACTTTTACCTCAGCATTGATGATCTTCTACAAACATGTGCAGAGTTCATAGACTAATTGCATGTGGAAGTTCTTGGTCTGATATGGTAAACAAGTCACAGGAGATAGCTTCTGTTCATGCCCACATGATCTTGTCTCATTGAAGAAAGAACAAATAGGACTACAGCAAATCACCTGTGCCTATGGGAATGTCAGGCTGTGGTGGTTCAAGCTCTGCTTTATCCACTCCAGTGAGCTTGTAAGCGCTGACAGCAATTTAGTAAAAAACAAATCCCACCAAACAAAACAAACAAAAAAAAACCACTCCAAAATTCATTCCACTCACTGTTACTGCAGGCATTAACTGGAGTCAGAAGATTCACAGAAGTAGAGTGTAATAAGACATTTATTAAAAGTGCTGTCAGTTATGTTAAGAGCTATAGTCTAATATCTATTTTAAAAAAGCATCTCATTAAAAAATATTAGCTTAAAAACCATTCTGATCACTATGGTTACAGACACATGACCTGCAGTGCTCTATGAAATGTTAGACCAGCTTTGTTGATTGGGACAAAGTAATCTTCAAGTCCAGGATCCACAGTCTCTAGTGTAGAGGAAGAACTGCTGGGAGCTCCAGAAGAGACACCTGCAGGTACCTGGAATAGAAATGCAGTGACTATAGATACTGGCTTCAGATTTGTCAGCTAAACTATCACCTGATTATGCAATACATTGGAGAAGAGAAGGATCACCCTGCAACATTGCAGACAAAGTTGTTATCCAATGCATCTGCATACTTATGGACTAATCACTTTTCTGGTCAGAACAGTTCTCCCCTCAAGAGGCTGATGGAGGATTCTGTTTCAGAACTAGAAGCTGACAACTTTGGGAGAGCTACAGCAGCCACAGCCCAAGCTGGAAAACCAGAGTCACCCTGTGCTTACAGCCATCCAAGTTATAGAACACTGGCTCATGGGTTACTTACTTTGGGTGCTTATACTTCTGCTTAATAGCTTGCAGCTGGTAATGGGGAGCATCAAGGCATGCTTTGTGCAGGTCAGTCAGGCAAGGCACTATCTCACTTAATGAATACCCAGTAAATGCAGCAAGTGTTTCTGGCTGGTCAGGTGAGAAAAAACAGTGTTATTCTACTGTAGTCAGTCATCTACAAGATGGGTTTCCTATGGAAGCAGAAACTCTTTTCACTACATCAGAGCTCACTCTAGATTCTTTAAGCATGAAAAAGATTCAATTATATTGTGCTATCAGTTTCACCCTAGGTCTTCCTTGGTGCCACGAGGTGCTTGGTGCCTCCTTCTGCTCTAAGTACATGGCATCCATAACATCTCTTTTGGATCTTGCTCTAAAACTATTCCTCAAACACACACCTGGAAGGTCTATCAAGACTTGTGGTAAAGCAGCCACTCAGTGTAATCACTAAAGCAGACACATTCAGTTCTCCCCTTTCTCCCAGAAAGACCCTGAATTGTATCTGGGGGTGTAGTTTTGCAGATTTGTGAGGCCTTTGGTACAGCCTTGATGTAAGTGAGCAAGACAGTAAAATCCCTCCCATATGAGAGAAAAGGCATGATATTTCAGATTTATTTAACAGTCATTTATCAGGTAGCTTCATTAACTCAGGAACAGCTACTCATCCTAGGATTTCAGCATTTAGAAAAACATACTTTGTAGCTACTCCTCCTCCTCCTTCTCAGCTCAGTTCTAACCATAACAAAATGTTTGAGCTATTTATTAACACACAGTTGTTGTTCTTACCCAGAAAGAACTGTTCACTGTATAGTTTGCTAAACAGTAGGCTGCTGCAGCAACTTGTGAAGGAAGGTACTTCAGAAGAGGATCAGCTTGAAGGAGACTCAGCTCTGCAAGATACTGAAAAAGAAAACCCAAGTTTTTCCAAAAGAATCAACCTAGCTGGTAAAATCAGTCCAATACAGCAAGTATTAAAGTTCAGCAAAGGTCTCAGTATCACACAGAAAAGCACAAACTACATATCTAGTGAGGAGAAATAGCATTCTAGTCCTGTTGATCTTACAGAAGATCTTTACCATGTTTCAGGAGGGGCAGAAAGACCACATTTTGCCAAAGCCTAACCTATCTACTCTAATCTGAAGTTCTGGTTTCATCATCAGCTCTGACTTGATTTTACAGGTAGAGACTCAGAAAAGTCAAGTTTCATAAAAACAACAGACCCACTCTTCCCATCCTCTAAGGCTCTTGTTTACATTGGTGGACTCCATTTGGAGATCAGAGATAAATGAACAGCTCTAAGATGCACAATTTGGGCTCTGTTAGAGTCATTGTACAATCCTCTACCCTTTGCAGAGAAGCAGGTGGTCAGATGTTTTACTCTAAGTTTGCAGTTTCTAAGCACGGTTGCCTATTTCAGGCAACTCCTGTGCAGCCGTGCAGGTATATTCTGTGTCATTGTGGAGCAATATGCAGTAGCACTAAATCCAGGACAGACTTGCTACACAGGCACTGTTGAAAAAACCCCCAGATTTTTATCATCTAATTGCCTAGTCAGTAAATGATCCCTGACCGGACAAGATAGACAAAACCTAGGATTTCCATGAGGCATTTATCCAGAAGTTTTGGCACACAAGCCACCGCTATGAAACATGCAGTTTTAGGCCTGCTGTAGAGATAGTTTCATGAAATGCAAGTAGTTCTCCTTTAACGATTCCCTCTTCCCCCTCAGTCCCAGAAGGTAGATAGCCCATACCCTTGCAAAGTTCTCTGTCCTCATACAGATCCCACACCTCTGAATATACTGAAGGAGGAACTGGTTGATGGTTGGTGCTGTTAGGTCAAAACCCAGCACTTTGAGAAGCAAGTGTTCCATTCTTAGCAGCTGCTTCTTTGTGTAGGTATCATCTGTTATATAGACAAATTCATCCACATCTGGTGGGTAGATCTCTTCATACTTCCTGAAAAAGGGATATAGAAACCACATTTGTCAGCTTCGAAGTTATAGTAAAAGAAAGCTTTGTGCTAGAGCCATGTCAGGATGAGCATATGACATTATTAAAACTTGGGTGAAGCGCTAATTTTACTTGTTCCTCCAGGCTAGCTAACAATCTGGAACTAAATTTGGGCAAATATGCTTAGAGGAACTCCCCAGCCATCAGTCTAGATAGACATACACTCATGTTGTTAGTTCTTGTGTAATAGCAAGCTTTCAGTGGGAAAGTCTAACACAACACACTCCAGACAAACATCCATGTACTCCTAAGCTACTGTTGCTTACCATGTCTACTTAGAGCAGTTAAAGGCTAACTGTAGATTGCAACTGAGTCTATTACAGCCTTACAGGCTAGCAGTTTAACATAGTACTGTTTCTGCTCCTGTGTTCATGGTTACGAGCTTTCCCCACTACAGTTCTTCACATCCAACATTAAATGTTTAATTTTAATAGTAGCAAAGTAAGCAAAGTTGCTAATTGTGAGACATGAAAAGCCACCTACTACTGCAACCTTTGTTCCTTCAAATTACACTACAAGACTAAGCCCAAAAATAATTTTCAGATCACCAAGATTTCAGAAGATGAAATACTTACGCAGCCAGAAGAATTGCTGCTGTTCCTACAAGCTGCAGCTTTCCTCTGAGAACAGACATGCAGGAAAGAAACCTGTCCAGGAAGTTCACTGCCAAGTACAAAGTCTCCGTCCGAAGTTTATACTCCTCCCCTACTTCCACCAGCCAGTCTACCAGGATGGCACGCATTCCTGTCGTGATATCTGGCTGCTTCTTCATGTAGTAGGGCTTGGGTCTAAATCTTACCTGTTTGGAAAGAGTTGAAGAATCAGGATGATCACCCTGAAGAGAACCATGGATGGCTGAGCTGATGAACATTCTTTATACTTACACTAAAAGGAGCAGGGGTTGTCCTACCATTAATAATAAGTAGAAGTACTAACTAAAAGTATTGTGCTAGTAGTAATTATTCCCAGCTAGTGGCATCTCTAGAAAGTAGTATTTCTACACTGAAGAGACAGATTGAAGTGTTAGAAGGAGAATAGTAAAACACTTTCTGGATTATGGACAGCCTTTGCCATCAAACAACTGAGTCATTCAGAAGGACCTGAAAACGAACAAATCAGATTTTTTCCCTTCCTCCTATCAGGAGACTGCACTTGACTGCTCTGACACAAAAATGCAAGAAAAACTTGTGTGGTAGCCAGAGAGCTATCAGTGAGATCACACCAAACCGTTTCAGCATTTTTTTCAGCATTCTACTCCCGTATGCAAGAATTCTTCATACCAAATAGTCAACAGATGCTCCCATCATAGGAAATAAGAGGGATGCAGTAATCCAGAAAGAACTTATCACCAACTATATGCTGCCTTAAGAGATGACTTTTACTATTTGCTTTCTTTCCTTTGTAGTTCAGTGGCAGCCTTGGATCTCTGCAATATTGCAGCGCACCACAGAAACCACAAATACCTATAAGCTTCTTACAGTAACTTACTTCAGCCTGGCGGAGGTACTGATGAATGTCTTCTGCATACTCTCCCACAGTCAGAGTTACAAAATCTTTCATGTGATCCTCAGGCTGGGATTGGAAGGATGTGTCCACTACCATAGGAGAGCCTAACAGGTTAGGAAGCAGCAAGACATTTGCATAATTAATCTCTTGACTTTCTCTTGCTATTTTTAGCTCAGAAGTGTTGCCCCTCATGTAGACACAATCCAAGTTAGCTTGTAGTGTTATTTATTGTCACGTAAGCGACTCACTAGCTTACAATTCACGATTCATAACCACGCTACATGTGGTTGTGCTACGGATACCATCTGAGTATTAACAGGAGTTACCTGAACTCAGATCCAGCAGCAGGTGAATACTGGATGTCATTGCACTAGTATCCAGTTCACAGCGGCTTAATTCTAGCTCTTCAGACACTTGGCAGCTGTAGTTTTCTTTATCTTCTTGGTCATCCACGTAGATAGCAAAGCTTTGTTTTGATGCAGCACTGACCATGCAGTTGGGCACTTCATCTTTTCTAGGTGAAGGGATGGTGTTTTCAAAGCCAGAGAAGCGCTTGATAACAGCAGCACCCTGAAGCAGAGCACACAAAGCAGAGCTGTGGGAGGACAACTCATGAGGAAAACAGAAAGTGTGACACTTCTGTTTGCAAAAAGATAACCACTTTTCTTTCGTAACAGACATCAGTAACAGAAGTTCATAGGAAAAGCCACCTCTGACTTTTTGGAGCCTCTGAAGGCTTGTAGGAGTCTTGCTTGACAGACTCCTCACAGAAAGAATGTAGTGAAAGTCAGGAACCAGGGGAGCAGCATCATATTCAGCACCTCGCACCAAGGAGAATGAGGGTGCTGCTCAGTTCTAATGGGGCTGGGAAGTGCAGTCTGCTCCACATTCAGTTCTGGCAAGGAGCAGTTGCAAGTGCAGCAAGCTCACAGAAGTGCTCAAGCACTGCCACAGACTTATGAAGGACTTCACTGGCAAGAAGGCGCTTCAAGCAGAGTTAAAAACGGAAGTTTGAATTTTTGAGCTTAAGCATCTCAACCCCTAGGACTACACGTGACCAGGCTACAATCCTTCACACCATCTACTACCAGTAAGCCATAAGCTGAGTTAGGGGCTTTACACAGCCAAAACCAAGAAGAGTTTGTGTACACATACCAGCTGCTATTTTAGGTTAGCACAGTAACATTATCCCTGCCCCCCCAGTAGACTCTAGGAGGGCCCAAGGAACAGAAAGGCAGAAAATCGACATGTCATTAACCTGAGCTTCTTGAAGGCTCCAGCACCCTGAACTGAGCATGGCTAGCCACACAGCAATGAGAGCTTTGGGTCAGTGAATAGTCCTTTAAACCACCCCCTACACCGTGGAGGGTAAGCTTTCGAGTGTCCCGTCCAGAATGAATTCTTTACGTGAAGTATTTCCACGGGGCAGCACCTGCATGTTAGGACTGAGCGGTTACCAGGAGGGTTTCTCCGGAAACTCATGCTGATGAACTGGAGCCCGAGCCACCTTTTCACCCCGCCACGCCGCGGCCTTTGCCAGCAACCTCGAGAGCAGGTGCGCGCACCGCTCATGCCGCCGGCTGCCATCCAGTGCCAGGCCGGGGAGCTCCGCCCGGGCTCTGCGGGCAGGGCGCGGCCGTGCCGTCGGCAGCGGGGCTCACCTGGCCGCCGGGCCGCTGCTGCTGC
>VZTJ01011333.1:1264272-1320691 GCA_013397795.1 Orthonyx spaldingii | reverse complement strand
CGCGCCGCCGCCGCCCGCCCCGCGCAGCGCCCGCGGAGCGCCGCCTGCCACGCAGGGCCGCTGGGGCTGCGCACCGGCTGCGCTCCCAACGCGCGGAGCGAAAGCGACCGCAGCGGCTTTGTGGGAACAGCGGGGTTCGGGCGTCTCTCCGTGATAGGGGACGAGCGAGAAAAAGGAGTTTTTAGGTCGTTTAAGGGTGGGTTTGACGCCCGTGATAAGTCCGAGCCAAGGGACAGCTGGCTGCCGACCTGGCTGTGCGGTTACATGGCTAAGCAGCTCTCAGGTGCCAACACAGGAAATGCAGCGGTTCATTCAGTCAAACCAGCAAAGTTTGTCACCAGGGATGTGCATAGTGATACAGGCAGCACGCGTGCTCAGTTTGCGGGAGGGCTGTGGACGTGCTATGGGGAGCACGATTAGATTTCAGAAACGATCTTGGCAAACTGGAAAAATGTGTTGGAAAATCAGGATGCTCCTCAAGCACAAGGGCAAGGTCAGAGCCAGTGCATGCAGAAATCAGGGATGGGGAACAGCCAGGTAGGTGGCAGCTCCATGAAGAAGGATCAGGAGGTTACAGTGAACCACAGTCCGAGCGTGATTCACCAGGGTCATGGCTGTCCGAGGTGAACAAACAGGAGTATAGTCCGTGTGACACATGAGCCTTCTGAAAATCCACAGTAAAAACAAAAGAGCAAGAACTACAGCAGCTGAAATCTCAGCATGAGATTTAGGTTAGATATCAGAATTATGATGGCCCAGAAGAGACAGCATGAGAAATTTCAAAGTTTCCCTTGTTGCAGATTTTTAAGAGCAAATTAAAGAGAATTCTGTCAAAACTGTCTGTGCCTTGGCAGTGATGATACTTCTTGAGATGCTTTCCAGTGATCGAAATGTAGCAGCTGTGATTTAAAATTTGGATATATCAAGCACGGTCTTATGCCAGAATTGTTTTTTGCAGTTCTTGTGATCCAGTCTGCATTAAAGGGCTGTATTTTTTCTTCACACTTTTCTTACATTTATTTTTTAACTCTCTCTCTCTGAACCCCCAAAGGGAATTTACCATAGGAGGTAAGTGGTATACCTGAATGTGAAAAATGTTACCTGTAAAAAATATGTTTGATCCATTGGTCATGACACACTATTTTTCCTTTTGGATGCAAGGAGCTCCATGTCCTTGCAGCAACAGGATTGTGAGCAGGTAGTTACTATAGTGGGTCTGTCATAGCTACAGGTGTGCGCAAAGGCAAGTCAGGGGAACAGAAGATTATGCTGTACATCTGTTTTCTCCTCTTTCTTTAATTTCTAAACCCGAGGTTTGCACAAGGAACACTTCACTTGGAGACAGTTATTTAAACATTTTCATGCCAAGTTTTAATTTCTGGAAAAAAAAATTAGTCTAGTTGCCAGCCTTTGAAATTAAATATTAGCCTAAGTGGAACTTTAAACTCTCTTTCTCTCATTATTTAGGTGGGAATACTAAATTCATCTTCAGTCAGTGAACATCCTTTGTATCCAAATGCCCATCATATCTGTATTCCATTTAGACATAACTTAAGAACCTCAGCTACCCAGCAGATGACTTATTCATATTTTCATATATGAGCAGCATATGGCTATCCTCAGTAGTCATATAGTACATTAATGTAACTGAAACGCCTCTCAAATAGCTTTTAATGAGGTTGTCTAAGATCCAGTTTCTCAGGAACTCTTTGAAACAGCCCAATATGGATTAGTACCTGAGGGAGGCCAGTGAGCTTTGCGAGCCACTACTTAATTGTAGCAGCAGATCAAATAAAGCTTTGGGCAATTAATCATTTACTTCTGAGCTTCGCTGCATGTTTGAGAGGAAGCTGAAGCCTTCCTGAGTGGACTCTTAGAGCTTCTTGCAATAATGACTGTCTTACTGATGATTTCTAGGAAGACAGAAAGTAAGAGCAATTCTTGACTTGGTGAGGATGCTTCTTTCCTCTGTGACTCTGGAAGAGATAATGTTAAAGCACTCTGTTTCTTGTCAGTCTTTCCTAGCTCCTTAGTTCTTTCTCCTTTTTTCAATCTTTGCTTCAAATGTTGTCCAGCTTTGGTGCCTTTTTCAGCTAAAAGGTCTTCTTCTAAGCTGTGAGAGCAGACACTGGCTCCTGCTTTTTCTCTGAGAACCACAGTTAATTCCCAGTTTTTACACAGCAAGCTCTGTACAGGCTTCAGTTCACAATCTGCAGCATGGATCCCTCTGCCCAGAAATTAAACCACTGTCAGCTGTCCCTGTCTCTCTTCACCCTTTGAAATATCTTTGGGCCCCTAGTATGGTTTAATCCCTAGGCTTTCAGCTTGCCCTAAATAGTTATTTGGCCTGCAGCCTGGAAGTAGCATCTTCACTGACAATAAAACAGCCATAGTCTTGCAAATAAGTGCAGGTATAAGATGAGAAGCAGTTCGTGGTAGACTGTTGCAACTTCCCAGCCTTGCTCCTCTAGGTCTCACATTGAATTACATGATACTCATAAAGGAGAACCCATTCAGACAGCTTAGACACAGAGTTACAATGACCTTGGCCAGGTCACATTCAATATTTGGCAAGTCTTTCCAGACCCGTGCATTGAGCAATTACAGCAGGTCCATGTGTGCCACAGGCTCTTCTGAGGTCAGCTTTATGGCAGAGCAACAATGGAAATCCCCCTGAATAGCAAATTTGATGCGCAGCTGCATAACACCCTGGAAAATGTGCTGTGGGAGCAGTCTTAGAGTCAGAAAGTTTCTAAAAAGAATGATGAAGTCTCCTTGACATTGAGAGCAGTGCCTGGACTCAGTGACCTGCAAGGTTCCACCAGGACCTTGTTGTATGGTCTTAAAGCAGCAAAGCAGTGGAGAACATGACTTCTTTCACATGGCTATGATTCCTTGGGTTGTGAATAGTCCCCTGCCTGCAGTGTGCTCTAATTATCATACCAGTAAAATAATTTCACTTCATTTAAGAATACATAGAATTTATCTTGAGTTTCAGTGTTTTTCTGAACCACCAAAATCAGAAAAATGGTCAAGAAGTAAGGCATAAGTCCAGGGCTCAGGAGTTGTTGGCCAAGACTTACAGACAAGAGCAAGACATGGTCCTGGCTGAGCCACCAACTCTCCACATACAGGGTGATAGATCACTTTGCACTGTCTGTACTGGGCATGTAGCATAGGCCAAAGCCAGCTACATGAAGGCCCACAGAGTCAGCAGTGAGTTTGGACAACCCTGCAGCCCAGCATGGAAAAGCTCTGTGCCCCCAACCACCTAACAGACAGAATCACGTATCACTGGTAGCAGGCAGTCACAGACACAGTCTGTGTTGTATGGTTTATGAGAGTGCATTAAAAAGGGCCAGAAAATGTACATTCCCATGCAGTTCAGTCATCTTTCCCATACAGTTGTTGGTACAGCTCTGACCTGGTCCCTGCTGCAGCAGGTTGTGCTTTTCAACAGTTTGTAAGCATAATCCAAAGGTTAATATGGCCAGTTTTTTTCTGAGCCTGAATTCTTAAGTGTAGAAGAAATGGTCTGAGAGTAAGAATTGTGTCTGTTCAGTACCTTCCAGAAACTCAAAAAAGGCCATAACTGAAAAAAGGTTGTTAGGATTCAATCAAATTAGTAATCTACCATCTGGTTTCCTTTCATCTTCTTGTGTTTCTCCTTTTGCCATTCCTTAACTTTTTCAAATTCCCTTAGCTTTTGCAAAGTTACACTTGCCTGAGTGAAAAAGTAGAAGAAAACAGGAGCTATAATTTATTCTGTTGCCTTCACAGGCAAAATGAGGGCAGAGATAAAAAGGAAGAAATACCGTGTTTACATCAGAGTTTCAAAACACTAAATTGCTTTTCTTAAATATTTCAGGAAGGTTTTAGGAAAATAACCAAGTCCTAGAAGATAGAAAATATATTGGGATGTTTATAATTTTTTTTATTAACCCTTAATCTAAACTTAATAGTGCAGGTTGAAGTGATTATCTAGTGTTAATTAGTATAATTTAAATAGGGCTACATGTATTCTTGTCAGCTGAGGCTATATATAATATTTACCTGTAATTTACAAGATATAAAAGGAAGTAACTTCTTCCAATGGATGTGTTTCTTTAAACTGTTGCTTATGCACACCTGATATACTTTAACATCTGCATTGCCCCTCTATGATGTGTCTGTGAATGATATCTACATAACTTTAATTTATAATGCATCAGTATTCCTTACTCTTCTTTAGAAAAATACTTTATATTTGCCTTTCAGAATCATTTAGCAATCAAATTTGCTCTTGTAAATTTACTAGTGTTTTCTATTTCACAAGTTCCACTAGGTTTCATGAACTAAACCTTTCAATTACAAAACAGAAAACAAACTAAACAAACTACCATACACAAATAATTTTACACTGGGTAAAGTTATGATTTTTCTGTGCATATTGGGCTGCGCTGTCATACAACTTTTGTGTATTTTTAAATATACTGACTTTATAAAATGAATTAACTCTAAGGTTTAGAGTTAAAGTTTTCTTCCTAAACAGTTCTAAATTAATAACTCCTACTCGTTATTTGTATGATAACATATTTCCAAATCTGAGAGCTTAAATTTATGTGGAAAGTGAACTGAGTGATATTCCTGAAGACAAATCATCAGTCACTGGGAAAGGTTCATATTGCTTGGCTTGCAGGATCAGTCAAGCAGCCTATTTTATTACACAGAGTGCTGTGAGACAATCCCTGATTGTTACTATTCTTACTGCATACCATTATAACACATATATTAAATGTAAAGTGGGCATGAGGGAAGACAATAAATGTAGGACCTTGTTAAGTAGAATGTTATTTAAAATCCATTCTGCAGAAGAGCCCAGAGACAACCATGTGAAATTGATGGAAGAAGAGCTGTGATGATCCCAGAGCAGCTCTCAAAAGGGCAGATTTCTGTTCCCCAGCTGTTGAATGTCTTCAGAGGTGCAGTACACAGTCTGTGTTCTTGGCAAATGCAGTGCAAGGTAAGATGTGAGATTTGCTTGTATTGTGCACATACTCATCCTCCATTTGCTATAGAAAACAGAAATAATCTGTTAAAGTTGCAGGGTGCCTGTGTAAAGAGGGGAGCACCAACATATCCTACGTCCCAGACAGAGCTGTAAGCATCTTGTTCCCTCTACATCAGGACACTTGCTTCTGTCTTCTGTGCTTGTAGCTGTGTTGTGCATGGTGTGGTTTATGCTGGGAGAAGCCTGATGCACTCTGCGTCTTTATTATCCCGGTAGGTTGCCTAGCCTTGGAGCACAGCCTGCCTGCAAATCCCATTGTCTTCACACTAGATAATACAGGGACCCTTCGGAAACAATCCTTTGCCACTCTGTCTCATGTGTGATAATAGGCAGAGCTCAGCTCAGGGAGCAGTGGAACCTGCCAGTGTGTCACAGAGCACCAGCTGGTGCCCACAGCAGGGAAGCAAAGCCTAAAGCCTTGAACAGCTGCAAGATTTTCCCCTTTGGGGTTTTAACAATCCTAGCTAGAAGACTACAATCCTAGCTAGAAGACTACTGTGCATCAGAGAGTTAGTGATCCATCAGGAGTGTCAACCTGAGCAGGCTGTGCTGCACTGTGCTATGTATACAGCTTGTCCTTCAGGATAAACTCAGCAGAGTGATGGCAACAGAGGAGTCCACGGGCAGCTCCCACTCCATGTTTCCAATTACACCACCTGTGTGGCCCTGGCATTATCTTAAAGAGGAGCAGCAAGTTCTCATGTGAACATACAGTTGTTTGACAACAGATATGATGAATACAGTATTTTTTGTCTAAGAAAATTCTATAAGAGGTCTCAAAACCAAAATGTCAGGGAACCTTTCTACGGATGGGACCTGTACTATATGCCCTGAGTAGAGGTCTGTGAGATGCTGCATGGCTCAGGGCTCCCAGCATCTCAAGGGATGTAAGATGTATTCTTTCTCTTTCTCATGTTAGCTCCAGAAAATGGTGTTTTTAGCAATAGCTTATGGAGTCTGAGCGCCTTTCTTACTGGATTGAAAGGTACACTGAGGTAGCCTCAGTACCTTGTACTACAGGTTAGCAACAGAATAGCCTAAAGTTGACCTCAAAGATGTTTCTGAGTTAAGTGGTGTAAAAGGTGACAAATAAAGCTCCAAAGATTTCCAACTTTGGTGTTGCTTCTCCGCAGCAGTCTGTGCCTGCTAGCTTTATGACTATGTAAGATGCCCAGCACCACTGCAGTTACTCCCATTTTACCCAGAAGTACAAGAAAATGAGCTTTTTCAGTATCAAAACAATAACAGAACATAAACTATACCCTTTAGTGCTGCATGTGCAAACATCAAGCTTAAAAGGAAACATTTCTGCTAACCATATTTTATTCCCTTACAAGCTTCTCTGTATCATAAAGCAGCTGATAGCAAGCTTTAGCACTGTGCATGTTTTAAATTAATGTCCTTCACAGAACATTAATATCTCAACTCTGTTTTTCATTTCAGAACAACACAGGAAAACACCCATAACTTTGACAGAACCTTGAAATGGGACTGCATAATTCAGAAACAGCCATTTCTGAATTCTTCAAATCACTCTCTTTAATAACCACCTAGCTCCACTGCCAGATTCCTTTGCCAGGTATTGCTGAAGTGCATGCTGAAATGCCCTTGCTGTATAATAGGTCTTTTCTCAGTCAGACCCCTGATTTATGGTCCCTATACTCATGGCATCTGTTATTCAGCTTTTATTGACAGGTACTGCTCATTTCTACTTAGAAGCTGACAGTTGAAAAATTTCAAAAGAAATGCGTGTTCTGACTTGGTGATCCTGTGGAAGCTGACTCTTGGGCACTGTTTCTCAGGTTACAAATCACAAACAAGTTCTCAGAGTGCATCATCTGGACAGAGAGCCAATTATATCCTGGGCTGAATCCAAAGCAGTGTGGCCAGTAGGGTGAGGGAGAAACTCTGCCTCTCTGCTCTACTCTGCTTTGTTGAGACCCCACCTGAAGTGCTGCATCCAGCTCTGGGGTCCCCAGCACAGGAACCTGTTGGAGCAGGTCAGAGGAGGCCACCAAGTTGATCAGAGGGATGAAAGACCTCTCCTATGAAGAAAAGCTGAGAGAATTGGAATTGTTCAGCCTGGAAAAGAGAAGGCTTTGGGGTGATCTAATTGCGACCTTCCAGTACCTGAAGGGAACTTACAGGAAAGTTGGAGAGACTTTATTTACAAGACATGTAGTGACAGGAGAAAGGGAAATGGGTTCAAACTGAAAGAGAATAAGTTTACATTTGTTACTAGAAAAAAATCCTTTACTGTGAGGGTAGTGAGACACTGGCACAGGTTTCCCAGAGAAGTTGTGAATGTCCCATCCCCGGAGATGTTCAAGACCAGGTTGGATGGGGCTCTGGGCAGCCTGGTCTGGTGGAAGGTGTCCCTGCCCACGGCAGGGGGATTGGAACTAGATGACCTTCAAGGTCCCCTTCCAACCCAAACCACTCTAAATGAACAATTAATTTGTTGCTATCAGTTCTACTTGTTTATGTTAGTAATTCAAATATAGTGGCATGTATATATAAAGCATATGAGTTTTGTATGCATGACTAGTTGAAGATCAACTGTCTGTAACAAAAATTTGTAGTAATAAAACAAAATTTATAGTAATAGCAACAGTAATCTTGGAAAATATATCTCTGTTGTTTGGAAAAGTAGGTGCAATGATCAACTTCTATAGTGTTGTGAATGCAAAGACTATTCATAAAGGCTTCAGCTCAGCAGAATAAAATCTCAGAACAAAAACAATGCATGTTTTGGTTTTGGAGGAAATGATCAAAATGACAACTATTTATTAGAATGAATCATGACTCGTAACTGTTGCTTTGCACGTATGATTTGGCATTGCTGGAATCTGGCAGTGTTTTAACTAAACTGGAAGAGCAGTTGTCCTCTGGACTCTATGCCTTACGTATGAAGTACATGCCTCCATGCCACCATGCCTAGGTGAAAGGAGAGATTAAACAGAGGTGGCTTAACAGAGTCATTGCCCTGGATTCATGTCCCTGGCACTCCTTCCCCTGCTTCCCCTAGAAGTCAGTGATTAGACTCATTAAAACTGTTGGATGAGCTCCTTAGACATCAGCCCATCTGTGTGGATTCCATAACCTGTGGAGCAAATAGGCTGTACTGTACTGATCATGCCTGGACCACTGCAGTCTTGCTGTTTTCAAACTAAAGAAAAAGAACAGTTCATTGTTTGTCACAAACTATATACCAGGATTATTATCCCTATGGCCAGGACAGTTTGTTGAAAGGGGTAACAGAAGTAGCTGAACTCTTCCATTACTTGGAGAGTTCCCCTGCCTTTTTCCTTTGGTTTAATTGGAATATTGCATGGTTTCTCCACAGTGTAGTGGAGAAGTTTTAGTTGGCTCTTGATTATCTGAATAAATTAGTTAATGATGCTTGCTCACAGCAATTACACTTTGCCATTGCAATTATCTGAACTCTGCTGTTTCAAGTCACCTCTTATGTGTCTGTATTCATAATTACAGCATATTGTTTGGAGTAGGTGTATGGCACAGCACTGCTTATGTACATACACAGCAGCTACTATTTAATGTAGTTGAGCTCCCATGTTCTTATTGCTGGCTGCATGCTTTGCTAGTGATAAATGATAGCCATTTTTCTCTACCACAGCAAGAACAGAGATTAAAACTCTAGATACCAATCTGATCTCACAGGTCACAGCTTGTCTGTGTAACCCATTTTATGTTATAACTGATAGCAGTAAAAGGTCTTTTATCAACCTTGTTTATTTATGTCTGTGATTCACAGTGATGATGATTTATAGAACACCTGTAATTGCAAGTGTAGACCTCTCACAAAAATGCAATGCAGAGCTGCAAAAAGTGACCTTGTAGGAGGGAGAGATATTACGAGTCTAGTGTGAATAAAGAAATCCAAGCAATAGGATAATCCAGTTACTAAATAGAGCTTTACATAAACAGTGTAGAGATGGGTAATTAGTAGGGGAATATAGAGGACTGGAAAATTCAGCACATCTATTTTACATTGTTTAAAATTTTAAAAGCCTATTCAGGTAGTTATCTTTGCTCTTTGGCTTGATAACAATCTTGGCTACATCTTGGAAAACTCAGAAGTTGTGAGATCACAGTTTGAATTTCCAAATTCAATCCAGTGGAGAATAATTCCATAATGTAGAAAACACAATTATTTTAATAGAGAAAAACCAGCATCTGCATATAAAAAAGGGGTTAAAATATAGCAAGGGACACAGAACAGAATAAATGCTAGGAAAAAAAATGTGCAGGTTTTTGTATAAAAAATTAAAAAGGGTCTTACAGGAAGAGATTTAAATATCTTAACATCTTACTAAGCAGAAGACAGAAAGATGACAGGATTGCATTAGGATTCCCCTGGGAAGAAGATATCAAGCCTGCAAAGACCATTTTTTCTAGCAGACACTGAGATAATAAGATTCAGTGACAGGTACCTGAAAACAGTCAGATTCCAATTAGACATAAAGCAAACGTTTGTAACGTGACCCATTACAGCAAGCCTCTGGGAAAAGCAGGACGTCTTTCAAGGTTTTCAGTATGCCTTTACTTGTGATTTACATTACCCAAAACGTACCTGCTACCGGACTGTATGCTGGAGTAACTGGGGAAAAAAAGATTTTGGTATGCTAATAGGAAGCTCAGTGAGATGATCTAATAGACTTATGGCCTCTAAGATCAAAACAAGTCTTCTCTGAAAATTAGTTCCTGTAGAGCTGTGTTTGGACTATAGCATCACTAACTAAATGACCCCATAAGCTTTCACCTGCATGTTTTTCTTTACCTAATTCCTTACACTGGAAGCAACTCTTTCCTCAGACAACATAGTAAGAGAACTGCAAACTCTTTCCTCCCTTCTTACTCTGGACAGTCAAGAGATTGGTGTCTGTTCTGTCCTCTAGTTGCTGCCTTCTTTCTGTTTCCATCCTTCCCTACTTTCCACCCCAGAAGCTGACCCATGTCCTGTTCTCAGGTAGTTAAGAGGCATCTATTGGTTGTCTCTAAAGCCTGAGAAAACTTTACCTCTGATACGCTCCTGAAAAGAGACATCTGAGAGGTGAGCAAACTATAGCCATTTTAGAAAAGTCCTTGTCTGTTAGACAGCCCAGGACTGTAAGGATTCAGCGTTATCCAGAAAAAGAAATAATTTCAGTTTATCTCTGGCTCACAGACTGCCACTGGGGTACTGATAAGATAGTGAGAACTAAATGCATTTCTTGAAAAAGAATGTGCTATCAGAGACAGTACTTACAGAGCTCTCTTTCATTTCCTGAATTTAGGTTTCCTTTTAGTGTCTAGTATTCAGATTGCTTTTTAAAATTTTTTATACTTGCTTAATGCCAAGAGAGTAGAGAGCTTTTTTTCTTCTACCAACTTTTCAGGGTTTCAAATCTTATTTTCTGACAGCAGTGCATGGTGGCCCTCTTCCAGCATATATTTGTGCACTGCAGAGAGCTTTATACCTGATTCTTGCAATGACCTCAGCACCAGGGTGATGGAGACATGGACTCCCACTGTTTTAGGGTGAATAAGGAAGCCTTTGGGGCTTGATAGACCAAAACCAGACATAAATGTCACTGTTTTCCTCTTCTGTAAAAAGTGTCTCCTTCTTGTTCATTTAATCTCAGCATTCCTTTTGGAGCATGGTAATTGTGAATGGCCCAGTGTCTGTCATGGCAGGTCAGGGACAGCTCCTCTGCACAGCAGTCACGCTCAAGCACCATGTGGACATTCCTGTTTTCTAGGGTCCCTTCCCAGCACATGGGGCCAGTGTGGATATTTGGCAGGCCCTGAATATGTTCTTTCACCAGAGACCATCTGGACACAGTCCTGGATGCTGCTTTTACTCTAGAATCATGAAGATAAGTTACTACTGTGCATTTGTACAGAATACCTTTTCTAGATTCTCCGTGCACTGAAGTTAATCAACCTGAGATACAATATTAAAAAACCAGATATTTCAATCAGTGCAATGTATTAACTCCTTTACTGATTTTAAAAATTAAGTGTTCCACTATTTTGCAGCACTACTATTTCCTATCAGTTATGAAACACTTAAAAATAACAAATAAAAATGCATAAATGAAATGTGAAGGACTTCAAGGTTTTCTGAAATGAAAATATTCCAAAATTAAATATATGGAGAGCCGTGTATTGGAATTTTCATTGAAATAATATGATTTTGTGAGGGGAAAAAAGACCTAGCAAATGTGTTTGGATTAGTTTTAACTAAGCTTCTGAAAACTTTATATAAAGACAGCAAACAGCCATTCAGTTTGCATTTGCAGGGAACTGTGGTTATAATAAGCTATTAGCAATGCCAGGACTTTCAAGGGTCATGAATCACAAAGTGACAAAATCACTTAGGTTGGGAGGGAACTCTTGAGATTGTCTAGTTCATCCCCCTTGCTCAAGCAGGGTCAGCTACAGTAGGTTGCCCGCATTCTGCCCAGCTGGGTTTGAGTTATCTCTGCAGACAGACTGTACAACTTGTCTTAGCAATGTGTTGCAATGTTTGACCACTTTCACCGTAAAAAAAAAAAAAAAAAAAAAAGTCCTTTTTTGTTATCAGGTGGAATTTCATGTGTTTCAGTTTATGCCTACTGCCTCTTGTCCTGTCACTGGATAGCATGGACAAGAGTCTGGTTCCCTCTTCATTCTCTCCCATCACATTTTTATACTCATAGGTGAGATTCCCCCGAAGTTTCTCTTCCCCAGGCTGAACAGTTGCAGCTCTCTCAGCCTTTCTTCATCTGTCAGATGCTCCAGTCCCTTAATCATCTTCCCAGCCTTGTGCTGGACTCCCTCCAGAAATCTGTACCTTGTACTGAGGATCCCAAGCATTGTCCAAGTGTGGCATCAGCAATGTTGAGTGAAGAGGACAGATCACCTCCCTCAACCTGCTATCCAATGTTCTATCTAATGCAGCCCAGGCAGCCATTGGCCACCCTGAGAGCAAGAGCACATTGCTGGCTTGTGGTCACCTTGTTGTCTGCCACGACCCCAAGATTGTTCTCTGTCAAGCTGCTTCCCAGTTAGATCCCAGCATATGCTTGTTCCCCTCCACATGCAGGATTTGGCATTTCCCTGTACTGAACTTTGCGAGGCTTTTGTCAGCCCATTTCTCCATCCTGCTGAGGTCCTTCTGAAGGGCAGCACACCATTTCTTTGTATCAGTCACTCGTCCCTATTTTGTATTTTGCAAACTTGCTAAGAGTGCACTCTTTCCCATCATCCAGGTTATTAATGAGGATGTTAAAACAGGTTGGCCTCCATCTGGACTTTGTGACAGTGACTACAGTCCTTGCAGCCTGCCCTTTCAGCCAATTTTCAATCCAGCTCCTTGTCATTTTATCTAACACACACTTCGCATATGATAGAATTGCCATTTCTTATATCTCCACAATCCTGAGGGCTATATGGATATGGCACATGAGAACACCCTCTCCCAGGCTCACATTTTTAAATACACCTGTGATTTCTATCCTAATGCATTGTAATAAACTTAGCTATTTAGTTTTCGGGTTCTAAAGTGATTCTCAGAACTAGTTGGATGCCTTCAAATCAAACTATATGAAAATGTTACAGTACGAAGTGCCAGGGGGTTTGTAAGCATTGAGCAGGGAACTTCATAGTAGGGAATCATACAATCCTTCAGAGCCGATAAATATATTTTTCATTCAGTGTCTGCATAAGTACAACTTTTCTTCAGAAAGTCAGGTCAAGGTTTTAAAATGTAATATAAAACTCTTACAAGAATATGAAAATAGGTAAGAATAAGAAGATATCAATAAGTACGTGACAGTCTTCCTAGCAGATCAGTGGTTCATCTAGTTGAACAGCCTACCTCAGGCAAGGACCAACACTTCAGAAAAATACAAAGTTTCTTTCAAGTACACATTGTGTGAATACAGAAATTGATGCATTCTCATTATATTCAAGATTTCTGGTCATGATAGTGATCAGTGGCATATAAATGAGAGAAAATGTTCTTGTAATCCAGATATGAAAAGTATAGTATGTCTTACTTGAAAAGTTATCTTAATGACACATTTGAAATTCATGTTCTCTTGCAAGTGAAGGGAACACCTCATTTTAAACTTGGAGCCTAAAGACTGACAACCTGAGTCACCCTCAGGAGGTGCCTTTCTCCCTTCTTTGGCTATAGACAGAGACTCTTAACAGGTTATGTGAGATGAATGCAATCACTTGTGATTATTTTGTATCTAGAAGCATATGAATGTCTATTTTTTTCAAACTCTAAAACTAAACTCTCAGTCTGTGATATCTGATGGCAATAAGTTATATATATTCAGTATGTAGAAATTATACTGTTATTATTTTCCCACGTGGGAATGTTATTTCTGCTTATATTGACATGTCCAGTTTTGTCTTTGGCTGCAGCTGGAGTCCATGCAAACTTTTCATGTTCTCTGTACATTTCAACAGGTCAAAGATGATTGCTGCTTTCTTCTAAAATAGGAAAAGGGCACTCATAGCTTGCCCTGTGCACCCAGAAAGTCCAGTGTCCCTGGATTTTAACACTGTGAAAGATTTGACAGTGTTTAGCCAAACTTCTCACTCTAACAGGTTAATGGAGCCAGGTTGCTTGTTACAAATACCACACTGACTTATTTTCGACATTCACATGTAGCCATCCAAGGCTATTGCAACTCTCCAAGTAATGTCAGAGTCATGCTGGGAGTGCAATTAACTATTCTTTATTTTTGTTTATAGCCATTGAAAAGTTGTGTTCAAGATGTGCTCAGACAGAAGGGAAAAAACACCCTCTCAAAGTATTAATTACAGATTTTATTAAAAGCATACAAAAGACTTGAAGCGTAACCAAGCAAACAATCACTGTTCTCTCACCCTAGGAGAAGGGAGAAGAAAGAATTCCAGTGGCAGGGAGCTTACTTGCTTTTGACAAGAAGGGAAACACAGACCTTCTAATTAACAGTGCAGTTAAAGAAGGGTGAGCAGGTTGTTGCCAAATGTAACCCCAGGGAAAACTGTAACTGCTGTAATCCAGGGAGTTATTTACCCAGTCAATAAAAACAGGCTGAAACAAATGACATGGTGCCCTGAGTAACTGGTCTGAGAATAGGGAGTTACCAAGAAACGTGGCTTCTGCCAAGTGGTTCTCTCTCAGTCCTGAGGAGCTCAGGGTGATGCAGGTACTGGGCTGAGGGTGTGCTGTGTTGCATGGGCAGTGTTGGGCACTGAGCTTGGATCTCAGCCCTGTGAAATAGGAGAAGCACCAAACTGAACATGTCTACACACTATGAATATCCAAAGGGAGATGATGGTCTAAAAACTCCTCAGGTATTGATCCGAGTCAACGTTCAGACTGTTGAACTAGGCTGCACCATTTTGGATTTTGTAACGAATCTCAGGAGATTTGTGTCTTCATCTAACTGTAACTGGAGACAAAATGAGGTTTTCCAGTTATCTAGTTTCTTTCTTTCTTATTTATTTATTGAGTTGTTTATTGTGTCAGGACTTCATTAAAGAGCTAGTGGGCCTTTTTCACAACATTGTCAGAATCTTTCAGAGTGCCCAAAAAAGGAATGAAAATCACTTTCACAAATCTCAATCCAAAAGTGATTGGGTATGCCTCAAAAAGGCAAAACTTTACTATCTATGCCTTGGCTGATATTTAGAAGGATACCAGAAAATGCCCCAGATTTAGAGCTTGCCTGACTTACCCTGGGCCACTCAGTGTTAAGTAACTCAATGTCAATGTTGAGTCCAGTCCTAAGTGCACTGTGTGGGGCAGACCATTGATAATAGTTGCCTAAATATGGGTTTGCTTTTTTCTTGGTTGATTACCCAGAACATCCGCCATAGCTTCACATGACCGTCCATACGCTCAGTCCTAATTCTTGGTGTCCTGATGTTTTGATATCAAGTGGATCAGTGACAAAAGGTAGTTAAATTAAAGCAATGGCTATATATTGGAAGAATACTGAATACTGTTGGTTGGGGTACCAATTAAAATCTTAGTGCATATAAACAATTTCTTTCTTAGTTGCAGAAATAGTATTGTGTTGAACCTTACAGCCAGCTTCAGGTAATATGTGACTGGATTTCAGATTCTTTGGTACTCCTTTTTCAGATAAAGAGGCCTCTGATAACAAGGAGGTGGTTGTGTAAGTAAGACTACCAAGATGAACAAGGATTTTAAGGAATTGGACTGACATATCATAGCATTCCTCTAAAACTGCCTTTTTGATTAGCTTTGATGTAGTCTTCTCAGTATCTGCTATCAAGAAATCCAGCCAATATATTTTGTTTCATGGCAGCCCAAGTAACAGGTAAGATAAATGTGAATGTGGAATTGAAATGATCTCCAGCTTTGGTTCCCTAAGTACCTGTGTCCACCTTGAAGTCTCTTTGTGGACACAAAAGATCAGTTTCCAAGCAGATCCCCTACCATGAAAGACACTTCTGAGATTTTGTGTGCACATCCACCAGGCATGAGTCATTGTGCTGAGAGCTACTCTCTTATTTTTACAGGTTTAGCAACTACCTGGTTACACCAATGCAAATGAGTAGAGGATGACACCAGCAGATGTGACTGACCTCATCTACAAAGTGGAAAGTAATCAGTGGAAACAACTAGATTTATAGTTCTGAAAAAAAAGCATTGAAGGCAAATGAAGGATCTGACCTAGCCAGAAAATCTGCCTGTAAATCCATCAGTAAACTCTTCAGGTTTTTCACTTCCCTAGAAAATAACTACAAGCAATGCTCCTAGGTACCAGGGCCAATAATAAAGCAATCAAAATGTCTCTCTGTGATCCCTGTGCCAGCAATTTTAACATTGCATAGTGCTTGCCATAAAGGCTGTCCCCATGGGGCCTGGCTGCTAATGGGTATTTGCTCATAAGGCTGGGGGATCCACAGTCTCCAGAGAGGGCAGTAGCCTTATCATAAACCTTTGGCTACTGGCTTATAACATGCTTCACTTCCACATGCCACAGGCATTGCTGCAGCATGGAGAAGATTTGGAGATCAGAGGGAAAAGGGGGAAACATCAGATTGCCATAAAACTGTAGGAATGGCTAGCAGGAAACAGTTCCAGCTGAGCTGGGTGTTATTTAGGCTTTCTGTGAAGCAAATACTGGGTAAGAGACAACTTTAACAGCATGTAATGCACATAGCTTTTAATTGAAGCATGGTAGCAATGGCACCTGCTCACAGCACCCATCAATCTCATCTATAAGTACTTCTGTCATTGCAGAACACAGTTACAGCTGTCTCCTAAAAGTATATTATTTTGTTGAGTGACGAATGGCATTGTGAAATATTACCTATAATCAGCACCCATTATTGCAAACCTCATTAAATTTCTGACAAATCTAGTGTTGACAGCACTTTAATTTTGTTGTATTGCCTTCTTTTATCTACACAATTTCTATCTTTGGTTTACAGTTAATAATGAAAGACATCAGAACTGCACTGTGCTTGAGAATCAGAAAAATAAGTATTCATCTTTTTAAAAGTCCCTGATTTAGGCCATAGGAACAGCAGGTACTAAACAATGCACTCATTGAAAAGGTGATTAAAGTTTAATAAAACTGTCAAGTGAAATAAACCAATCTCCTTGCAAAACATTCTGTTTGGCAGGTGCTTGGACTTTGGCTGTTAAAAAATTCTCTTTCCACAGTCTGTTTAGATGTGCAGCAGACTAATGTTGTGACTGCCAAGGCACAATTCAGTTTTTTTGCATGATCTGTTGAGAGACTTGCTAATAAAGAAGACTGCTAAAACAACATATTCAGAAGCCACTATAACAAGTCTATGTAGGATAAATGCACTTTTACTTAATTAATTGCTAAAAACCTTCCTATCTCTCATTGTCCAAGTTAGGCTTTGGAACCTGCTCTTTCACCTCTGGCTTCACAGAAGATGTGATTCTCCACCAATGTGGTCATCTGCAAATGTCCAAACTATGTTGCTATCTGTCTGACTTGATGGAGCTTTGCAGTATTTTTTCCATATGCATATGATTATACAAAATCCAAGGCAGTAAGAAATCAAACACATACATATGGATATAAAATCTATAGTCCCTAAATCTGTAGTCCCTACAACCATCTGAAACAACTCCATATCACAAAACTCTATTAAACTTTAGAAATTGGTTGTTTTTAGTGGATTACTAATTATTAATTGATTTGCTATGCAGTACCTCAGGTAACATTTTAAGATTTTTTTTACAAGTTGTATTCTCTGGAGAGCTGTAGGTGAGTTAATATAGAATGATTCATCAATGACATATTCCCGTGATTCTGCCTGCTGTGTCAGTGTGCACACTGTATGTCAGACCTTTCCTCTGTGTTCTCCAGCTGCCTCTCTGAAGAAAACAGGTCAAACAACAAATTGAGTTTTGTGACAGTCAGGATGTTCCTTGAGGTATTCACAGTTACTTTAATGAGAACATCACCTCACCTCTGACAAGGTTTTGCCGTGCAAAGCGCATCAGCTCCCTGACTCAAGGGCAACCCTGAGTGACAGGAGTGAGAGACCTCAAATAATGAGGAAACAATAACACCCTGGCACTGCTGTGAGTTAAAAAGGCAACCTGGTTCTCAGGAAGACAAGCTTTTTTGAGGGAACTCTGAACATTTCATGTGGCCTTGGGAGAAATGTCCCACTGAACAAATCTGTCTATGCACCTCCCAGCAGAGCAGGTTTTTCTCTGATATCAGAGGCAGCCAGAAATACCCACCCAGCCAAATGCTCACTAGATAGGAAATTAAAAGAAGGACTTACAGCTAAATCTATAATGGCTTCTGTATCTCAGTGCTATCTGTGATATCCTATCCTCTCCCCACATTCTTCCCAATGATTATTCCTTTTGCTTGCAACTTACTTTAACTTGTATTGCAAGGTTCTTGGGAAGAGGGTAAACGTCTCCGTGTGTCTGTATTAGCTCAGCTTCATGTGTGGATTTTGTGTTCCACACGCAGGTACTGCTACGGCTAATACATGCACATATAAAAGAGCTCTCTTAACAGGACAGCATTAACTTTCCCTGCAAAAGTTCAAAGCAAAGATAGCAAAATATGCAAAATTAAAAGAGTGTATAAATGTCTTGCGTTTTTAATTTCCCCATACTTCCTCTGTTCTTGTGACAAAATGTGCGAATTTATACAAAGCTTTAATTAGTACTAGGTGGTGAGAACTGGAAAGCTTTATGAAAACACCCATTTGCAATTATTTCTGGAGACTTCTAAAGATAATGAGCTAAACTTCATATTTTTTCTTCCCTTGGCTTTTCAATAATACTGCCAACATATATTGTACCATGTACAGCATTATCTGTAGAAACCTACCAAAAAGTAAGAACATCAAAAAAATAAGATATGCTGCATTTAAGAAAAAAATAATTTTGTTTCTTTATGCTTTTGACAATGGTTTTGAAAAGAGTGTGCATAGTTTCTTAGTAAGGACCATGTATTACTTTTTCAGCACACAAAAATCAGTCCTTGTAACAAGATCCTTATTAACTGATATGCCTGGCATTCTGCTCAATGTGTTGACAAAGCGTCTGACTGAGGGGAGCTACCTGGAGCAGGGCTACCAGTGAGATTAATTCCTCCACTCTCACACTGATAAACACCTAAGGTTTGAATCTGCTGCCTGGTAGTTTAGATCAAGATTGTAGAGTTATCCTTTCTTCTCTTCTGGCTTAACCAAAAAAATCCACCAAAAAGCCAAGAAGGGACACTAAGATAAAACAAGTATTTCCAGGGGGTTGCATCTATTTTATTCTGTAACAAAGGAATTCTTTTTTTTCTGAGGACTTGTTTTAAGACCATTGAGAAGTGTGGGAAACAACAGCTTAGGTTCATAAAATTGTTAGTGCTGGTGGTGACAATGCTGAGGTAATAAGCAGGAGAAGGAGCTTTAGTCTAATGACCTGGGCCACCAAGGGCTCTATGCTCATTTTGATTTCTGTACATTAAACATCTCTTTCTGAAAAAGTTATATTTAGCAAAAGTTGAGATTTTTATGCTCAGAGTGCTATCTAGACCAGGAGTGGTCACCCTTTAATTCTTGATCTGCATTGTCTCAATGGCCTAGAACAGTCCTCAGGCCCCCATGGGGCAGAGAGTGCTAAAGAGATTATTTGAATTCTCCATGGTGCGAAAAAGCAAACCACCATGTCCTGCTAAGACTGCCATCCCCAACTTGCCCAGTGTAATCTTACCTTGCAAAATGAAGTGCTAAAATGCTGGGAGAACTGTTGCCTACAAACCAGCCCCAAAGCTTACAGGAGATTCTGATATGCAGCTTGCAGGGTCAGGAACTTTTGGCTACCCATGTTCTTGAACAATTTGTTACTGCTCTTCCTCCCCCTAGGAGATAGATGTTTTGGATAGACGTGTATAGGAATTGTTGCAGACAGTACTTTTCTCCTGCAAATCTTTCACTGCTGGATTGCCAGGAGGATGAAGCAAACTGCCCTGGCCTCATGTTGGCTCAATACATCTTTTTAATCCACAACCTCACACATACGGCATTGTCTCATAACACCTTTTGCTGATTTGAAGGGAGATGAAGGATACCATCTTTCCCTCTTGTGCTTTTATCACTGTTGGAACAAAGGGGTTTATTCTTGTTATCTCCCTCTGATGAGCAAAAAAAGATAAACCACAGGATTTAGAAACTCAAAGAAAAGCTGAGAAATGTAACTAAAAAGAAAAACAAAGAGCTGGTTGCTGCAAGGCACTGCAGGAAGGCAAAGCTAGTGGGGTGCCCCACACACAGCACACCCCTCTGAGCCTAATGGATGAAGGTAATGTGAGAAGAAAGTAACAAAAAGATGATAAGGATGTTTGTTTCCAGTGCCCTTTGGTCTTTGTTTTAGCATTCACCAGGCACCTTCTGTGGTGCTCAGATCTGTATGTAGATTTTTTAAAAATCTATAGGGGTTTTTTTTGTTATTATTAAAAAATAATGGGTTTGCTCAGTCTATTTCAAAGAAATTGTTACTGAGCCTGAAGTTCTGTGTAGATTTTAGTCCTACTGCTTTAAGATACAAAATACTTGGTCTTCTAACCTGCGGTGTCTTTTACTAATAGACTGCAACACCTTTGTAATCCTCACCACAGTGACAGCCACACGTTTCTTCAGTTCCACAGCGAGTTGTAGCTCTGCTGATGTTAGCTGCTGAGAACACTTCCAGCTGAAGTGCAATCGTGCTAATTAGGACTAGTATAGACATCAACTAGTCTACAACTCGTAGAAACTCATACCAAAACCAAATACACAGGAGGCCACTCTCTTCCACTGGTAACAGCTTCTCTAAGAAGTCTTTCATAAATTACTCTTTAAACGCTGCCTTCTCTATGTGCCTATTGACACTTGTGTATTGATCAATGTAGAATATTTATATGCAGCTTCCAGATGATACTAGTCTCAGAAGAAAAGAGTCAATGAGTGATGCATATTGTTTCTTTACTTGGTGTCTCCAAGTGATAAACTGTTTTTCCAGCTTTAACTAGAAAATAGTAAAATCATAGGATTTGCTTCATTGCTAAGAACACAGGACACTACTTCTTAGAATAAATGTATTAACACTTGAGTTGTATGTAAAGGTGATGTACACCAGGAGTACTAAGGTATTATTAATGATTTTCTGGCTTAGGATTTGCTTGAAGGACAGACAAGCAAATGCAAGGTGATGGCTAAGTGTAATTTAAGCTGTAATGCAGTCTCCTAATAAGAGTTTATGTCTACTCGGTGCAGTGATGACTGCCTGAAACAGATAATACTGGCACATCTAGAAAACTAAAGCAATAGAAAAGATGGTATCGTCACATTTTCATTATTTTAATGCCTTTTTCCAAAGGAACCAAACTAGGAAAAAGAATATGGAGATAAGCAGGGTTTCAAAATCATTCTGGCAATGATAATAACATACGTATTTAGGACACTTCATTCAACAAAGCTTTGCACCCAGAGATTTTAATTAACTTCATACAGCAGACAAAGGAGTCACAGAAACTCAGCCATTTCTGAGGAAGAGCTCAAGCGATTCTATAGATAAAGGATGAGCTGTGAAAATCACCTTCTCCAGCTGATATGCAGGACTCACAGTTTACATCAAAGCTGCGCGGTCAGTGTAGGCAGCTGCCCCCCCACCCCCCCCCACCCCCTCAGGGCAGTGGAATATATCATGGGGAGAGGCTGGAAAATGCAAGAACTTTTTAGGTGGTCTTGGCAGGGGTGAAGCAAGATGCAGTTTGTCTGTTTTCAAGCAATTGCTGCTGCAGGAGCTCCCATAGCACACGCCTGCCCCAGATCTCATACACAGCCTCATGTGTCTTGACACACCAAGCTGGGCTGGACCATACTTGTCCCTGTCCCTCTCCCTGTCCTTGGCTGCCTGTCTGGTGCTTCTCCATTATCCCTCAATGCCCCCGAGCACTCTCAGCTGCCACCACTGCCTGACATCCCATCTGTTCCCAGCACAGCTGGCATTCCCCATTACCTGGGCCTCATTCCTGCACATTTACAACAGTTACAGCAGACAGACCTTCCTGCAGTTTTCCAAATTAATTGTTTCTTACTGTCACTTGTGCAAGAAATGCAGATACTTTGACAAAGGGAGAGCAGTGCTGGAGCAGCCTGCTTGGCTACCACTCTTGGACTTTCTCAGGAGTCAGTGTGAAAATACAGCTTGGTGGCCCTGCACACTTTCTTCTTTCTATCTATCTGGAGACTGAAAATACTTCAGTTTTCAAGTGCTTCACAGAAAACTTGTCTGTTGTACCTGTCTCACAGGGCAACACTTCCTGGGCTCTATAGAAAGTAAATCACAAGACATGAACACGGCCTTGGACATACCAAGTCCTTTTCTGCTTCCAGCTTCAGAGCTCCCAGCCCTCACCAACTGCAGCCACCACTGCTGCTCCTCAGAAAGGGGCTACTGCACAAAGTGGATAATTTGCTCTGGCTAGCACTGCCAGCAGTAAGCCCTGCACTGTGCTTTGTACTCCAAGAATACACAAGGCAACAACCTTTACAGCAATAAGCACCTACAAGAGTGGGAAAGTGGTGCGATTCTTCTACTGATTCTGAGGACTGTATTCAATTATTTTACTAATAACTATTTTATTTGTAAAATTCTATGTCATTTACTCTATATTTTCAAAGTAGAATGTTTGTTTCAAGAATGTGTCCACAAAGTAAATCTATCAATTATAGTTTCACGCTTAAACAGTATATTATAGTAAAGTGATCTGCAGTTAATGACAGAATTTGTCCAAGGAACTTCTGAATCAACTTTGGTTTGATGTATTTTCAGCACAATTGCCAAATCTGATTTAACTATACCACCTGGCTGCCTGGAGGGCTTTAGATTGACCCAGGTTGACAATGAACACTTGTCATCCCATTGCTCTTAATCATATAAATTTTTCCATTACCCCACCAAATTTTTCTGCTTTACACTCAGAAAGAGTACATAAGCACTAGGCTGGTATGGGCTCTTCTCCCCTCCAGAGCCCTTATATTAGCAGAGATAGTACAATGTCCTGGCTATCACTGAACTGTTAGTGAAACTTAAGTTTTCTATACCTATATGGTATTCAATCATCCATTGTTTTTTGTTTCCTCCTTATATGATATCATCCTGCTAGCAGGTTCATGTTAACTCCTCTTGGTCCATCAGTCTCTCAAACCTTGGTTCATGACTTTATGGTAGTATCAGAGTCTTGTTATATCTCAATTTGAGTGCATTTAATGTAGACTAACACCTGGGACCATGCACTGACCTTGACATCAGGTGCTACTAAACAGGGTAGCGTAGTTAGTGCTGGCGAACAAGTGAGTAGAATTACTTTCAGGAAGGTTACAAGAAGCAAGTATGTTTTTTAGGAGGGGGCATTCCCTGCATATATTTAGGGAAATGTGGTATCTGCCACACTTTTTGCTTTACATGAGGTTTCTTTTAGTTATTACTCATTTTTATCTCTGAGATCTTTTTGTCTATAAACTTTTCCAGAAGGGCAATGGTTGATTTGTAGAAAATGCTGCTTTTACTGTAAGTGCAAAAGCTGAGACTGAAAGATCTAATACAAGAAAATGAGAGTGCTATGTTTCAGAGGGGCTGTAAGTCCTCTAAGTATTTCAAACTAGACAAAGAATTAGAAGTTGTCTCACCTCTAATGTGTATAGTCCTGTTAAGACAGAATTCAGTTCAATAAGGATTAACTCAAATTTAGATTGCAATTGGCTTCTTAATTTCAGTCCAAAGTATTTTTAATATACTGACTTTTTCATGCCTACCAGATAAAAATGTATACAGGAACTACTTGTTTTTTTAAAGACTTCAAACAAAACAAGAAAACTGTATAAACAACTTAACTACCCATCCTTAAAGTCAGGAGAACAATGTTCTGCTCTTGAATATCTCTGTTTTTCCTCAGGCAGCTCTTGAAAATACTTACAAAATATATGAAGTTGACAAGAACAGTGGAACAAGTTCCACTTGAGTAACTATGTATTGAATTTAAAGCACTTTACAAGTAAAAACAAGTCATAGAGAATGAGTATCTTCAAATACACGTTTTCTTTAACTTAGAACAAAGTAAGCATTTGAACAGTCCAAGAGGAATGTGGCATATTGTGAGGAAAGCTAATTTACCTTTCATCATAAGGTACTGTACTGGTGCTGTGCAGAAGTGTTCTTTTCCTGGATGATGCCACCATCCCCAAATGCAGGTGCCTCCTTGTACACAGAGATGCGTCTTTCTCACAACACTTTAGTTTTGCATAGAGATCCATGCCCTATTGCTTGTTGTTAGCTTATGCAAACCAAAGAAAAGAACTAACTACTGCACACCCCAGAAACAGCCTAGAGGGTTTATTTTAGACCCTTAGAGTCCTGGTGGTGTTGCATTTTCTCTGGCAGCAGGGCTATTTCAACAAGTTTCTCACCTCCATGCTGCAGTTCATCATCCCATCAGGTCTGCAGGTGGCAGGGACCTACCTTCAATGGTATAAATGGCATCAAAACACCTGTCAAATCAAAGAAAAAGAAATAGTTCTTCATATAGCGGGGTTTTTTTGGTTGGTTTTTAAACCAGAATGATTTAACTGTTAAGGTCATTATGCCCTTGGCCTTTCTGCATTTCACTAGTATGCAAACAGCATGAATTCTTGAGTATTTGAAGGGGGAGGTGAGTATTAGCTCATCTGGTCTGCAAGAGGGAAAGGATGTTTTGGTCCTACAGGTACAGATTTCAAGCAATTAAGCTGTATATTACGTTATCTTAAGTATTTTGTTAAATAAATAATATTTGAGGTAATAAAATAATCATTCTGGAATATAATAATGTCTCAGGCACTGAGGGAATAAAGAGTATGAAACTCATTAAAATGTAATCATTGAGATATTACCTTGTTACTTATATTTCAATATCATGCACATACCTTATCTTGTAGGTTAAAGCATTATCAGTGATAGTTATTGGGATTTGTTTGTTTTAAATTAGACTCAGAAGAGTTTTCCTTACAATCCCTTTATAAAAAAGGTGGATATTAAATATTTCAATGGCAATAATTCTGACGTTTAATATAAATTCAAGGAAGTTAAAAAATACCAATTTCATTTCAGGAAAGTTTCATGTCCACTAAATTTAATACATTTGTCTCCTTCATTCAAGCAGATTGAATGGTGAAAACAGTAATTTTACTGTAACTTATTTATACAGTGTTGGAACAAATTGCCAACACTTGTACTAGGCAGTTTACCTAAGGAAGTACATAAAGACAATAAAAAAGAAGCTTTTGTTTAAAGTTCAATTTTTATATATGCTTCAGGTACTTAAGTATTGTGATTTCCAAGCTGGAATAACCATGAGGTATGTCTGGGTAAAGGATGCAGCCTCCTGAGCTAGGAAAGAGAAATTAGTATTGGGTGGTTAACAGGTCACAAATTCCCTAGATACTTGGGACAAAATCCTACAGATGGAGGTCCATTTACAGCAGATCAGTCCATTATGTTAAAGAAGTGCTTAGGTGTCTCTGTCATCGTGGTCTCATTTTTCTCTATGTTTTGGCAAATTTAAAACTAAATTCAGTCATAGGGCCAACTAATATATTACCTAGCATGTTTACCTGTATGTTCAGGTCAAGGCCTCCCACTGATTTTCCTATTTAAGTATTAGTAATAGAGCCGTGAACTTTCAGGTGGCTTTTTCATTCAACTTTTACAGCTTCTGATGATGAGATTTAATGAACTTTTGACCATTGTTCCATATTATGCAGCTTTTTATTATATGATTTACTGAATTTTACTTGATATTACTCATCTTAAGAAACTTTGGAGCTTTCTGTCACTTTCTGATGGCAGTTTTTGTCTATCGAACTGGTAAATATAAAAACTTTCTTAGAAAATAAAAAGCACAGGCATTGGAATTGCAGAAATCAAGAAAATTCAGGAAGCTTTTAGTCTATGGGCTAGCAAGTAACGCAGTCAAAACAAGTCTGTAAACCCAGAATTACTGAATTGAAACCTAGTGGTGCATTTTTGCTAATAAAATCATGCTTACATTTTACATTATGACTTCAAGTAGGTATGCCCACAGTACAACCTTCAGTGTTATGCTGAAATACTGAAAATAGGTGTAAACATCTCTCTACTATCCTATAGTCTGCAGCACTGACAGATGACAGATGCTGAACAAAGCCTGATTTTCACTGCAGTATTACTTCATTTCATGCTTACACCTCTGCACACTACATAGCTGTCCTGCTCTCTTTTTTGCAGTTTAGTCCACAAACTAGAGATAAAAAAGTACAGAGAGCAGCAGAAAAGGTTCTTGCAATCTTCCAATGGCACCTCCAAGGACAGTTAGCTGAAATACATAAATAATTGAACTGTGGTAGCAGAGACAAACTCAGTCCCGTTTTGATTGCTGAGGCCACAGCAACAGCTTACCAGAAAAGACAACACCAGGATCTCCCTTTTTCTCCAGATCAGGGCAGCACAATGCTAAAGGTTTCCCTCTTACAACTTGGGGTTGTTGTGACCCAAGTGCAGCACCCAGCACTTTGCCTTGGTGAATCTCACACAATTGACCTCAGTCCTTTGATCCAGCCTATCCAGATCCCTCTGTAGAACCTTCCTGCCCACCAGCAGGTCCACACCCCCCCTGACTTGGTGTCATCTGCAAACTGACTGAGGGAGCACTTGATCCCCTTGTCCAGATCACTGATAAAGTACTGAGCCCTGGGGAACATCATTAGTGGCCAGCTGCCAGCTGGATGTAGCTCCACTCACTACCGCTTTCTGGGCCCAAACAGCCCACCAGTTTTTTACCCAGGGAAGAGTGCACCTGTCCAAGCTATGAGCAGCCAGTTTCTCTGGGAAAATGCTGTGGGAAATGGTGCCAAAGGCTTTACTTGGAAAGTATTGTCTGTGCCTCATAGAACCATTGCCCATACCTCCTCCTTACCACCCACAATACCCATCTCCCTGCTCTCACTCCTCTGTGTTTTTTGTCCACTCAGCCCTTTGCAACTCACTCTGGTCTTTGGCTGAGTGCAATCAAAATGTATTTCTCACAGAGCATTGGGCATCCAAAGTTGCTTATAATTGCAAAGCAGGCTTTTAGCAAATGAGCCTCAGGGCTCAGGTCATCCTGCAGAAAGCTGAAAGGACAAGGTGGAGACAGTCAAAACTTTGCTCACAGTAGAGTGTTCTATGTATGTCTCAGGCTGTGTGAGCCAGCGGGGCCCAAGCTCCCTGTCCTGGGTCTTCCCAGGCTCACCTTCATGTGGGCTGACGTATTAGGGACAGATGCTTGTGTGTGTAGTAGCCTGGACTAGACAAATAAACATCTTCAATGAATAGGGAGAAAAAAAGGGCTAATGTTCTGAAAGGTGTCCTTGTTCCCTTACAGGGCAAGGAAAGAAGTGGTGGGGTTATACTTGAGCAGATTGATAAGCCTTGGGATAGAGGATAGGAGGACCTTGTTGGACATTCAGAAAGACTTTCCTGAATAAATATTTTGGTCTGGAACAGAAGTGAAGCAATTTTGTATATCATCCAAACAAGCTTATAGGATATTTCATGACACAAAATTCTCAAATAAATGGAATCTTGTCTAAGATAAAGCAAAGCCTGATTTTAGACTAAACATTAGCCTGTTTTAAACAATGTATGCACAGAATCAGATTTTTATCTTTTTAGATAAATGGGTAAGTACTACATTTCATACTCATTATCTGTAAGGCCAAAGTATAAATCTTCAATGTAGACACCGAAATGAAATGGTCAGATTTTCATATGTGTTAGTTATTCAGACATTCTCAGGCAGCACATTTCAGAACAGGACCGTGCCATTTAACTGTAACAGAGCAGCCAAGTGGTTCAAATAACTTTAGTTTTTCTCAAAGCAATGTGAATGCTGCCATCTAGCTACACAGTATCAGCATATCTTTAGTACAATTCTGCTAGACACAAACCTTTTCAGTTTCAGTTTGGAATATGAGAGAATAGAGATTAAAAAAATCCAATTGCATTTCTGTCAATTAAAAAAGTTTACTGAAGCATTCATTATTAAAAAGCAATTATAATATTATAAAATACTATTTTGACTGCAAACTGAAAGGATAAGAACAAGGTTAAAATTATTGCATCTGATGATGAACAGGCCTTGTGAATGACGTATTTTAAAAATGCAGGGTTTTATTTTTCAAATGTTTATACATGCTTTCAGATAAATTAATAATAAAGTTAAAACCACATATATGTAAACTGAAGTCTAGATCCATTTTCCAGTTCAAGATTCATTTACCAAAGATCAGCGTTTCTACAAAACACTTTGTTTAACAAACACCCTTATTAATATGTCTGATCCATAAACTATTTGGAAGTGTTTATGTAGTGTCAGCTGAACGCTCAGTATTCTCATAGTACTGTGAGTTCTGCCATGGTCCTATGGAGGGACTTCGGGATGAATATCATTGCATGCTCAAGACATTGATCCACCAAGCATCCCACTGAACACCTCTTTGAGTAACCAAAGTACCAAGAGACTGAAGACACAGGCACAGGACTCATCCTGATACTGAGAAAGTCATGGGTGGTCTTAACATCTAGACTTGGGAACTAGAAGAACTGATTTTCACATTCATCCAGAATATTATGTACAGGGTTGGGCAGAGCCAGACTGCTGTTTGAGTTTACTCAGTGGAGAACTACAATCACTCTGTTGAGCTCCTGCCCATCAATTTGAGGAGCTTGTATTTCAAAACAAATAGAGATACACAACTCCTTCAATTTTTTTTCCTAGGTGGGGGACACTAATGTAATTACAGGACAGATATGCCATCTAGTTAAACACACAGTCCCCAAGTAGACAGCTGTTGGGAAAGCTATCCATTTCCCATCTGAGGAAAAAAAATCTACTTCATCTAGCATACACAGAGTGGGACTTCAAATATATTGTGAAACTATCCAAGGACAGACATACCTTAAACATAAAAGGAGAGGAAATCTACATAAGCAGATGTTTTTAATCTAGTATTTCATATATCCGTGCCAAACAGGACACAAAATGACAAATATCCTTGCACAGGACTAGTTCATAGAATTCTCTAGTCTAAAAACTGGTCAATACAAGGTTCATCAAAGGAATATGCAAGAAAACATGCTGTTATTTACAGAGTAACAGCCCTCAAATCCATTCTAATTCAAACAACAGGAGATTGGTCTGAATTTCAAATTGTGAAGGGCTGAGACTACAAGAAGAGCTGAGCCAGAACACGGGCAGGGTTGCAGATTGCCTCATCTAAATCATTAGGAAAACAGATGTTCTCCCACCTCATCTGTAGCAAAATCTTGATGAAAGGTATTCTTACATACAGTAAATCACAAGGCCCTAATTCTGCCAATATAATTTTGGAATAGCACTCTGTAAAGTTTGGGTTTATGTGCTTTTGTACACACACACATACACACATACAGCTAATTAGAGTTACAGCTTCTTATTAAAAGACAAGGAGACTGCATGTAATCAATTTACTAACTCAATTTATCACAAAGGCAAAGCCACCTGGATACTGAAAAACATGGAAGAAACAACACTTGATTTTACTGGTGCTATACATTAGTTTTCAGTTTGACATATTAGTGCTTGATGGTGGTGTGAGCCACAGAAACCAGAAGACAGAAAAGAAGTTACCTTTCGTGTTCCAAGGGAAATTAATTTATGGTGAAGTGCTGTCAACATGCAGACCTCTGTTTCTTCTAAACATCAAGAGTATTAAAAAATATGTTTAATTATGGATTAAGTATGAGATGCACTGCTTTCTAACTCTGCACTTTCAATCTTGCAATTTTAATCTTCTGTGTAGCCTTCCATCCCCTTTGAAAAACCTGTAAAACAACAACCAAGAAACCCAGGATAAATTTCATCATTCAGTATTATTTATTAGCTGTATAAATTTTACTCATGTACTTATGAAGTGTAAAGTGCCCCTCAATAGTCTCTCTTTTTTGACAGCAGCATACTTTTCCAACTTTGGTGCTGAAAGAAATATATTTCAGCACCTCTGCTGCTTTCTTCAGTCTGACAGTATGTCAAATCATTCTGGAAAACACATAGCTGCTATCTAATAAAGTATCCACTATTCCAAGTGCCACAAAGGGGGCATAATGGAATACTCACTCCATCAGCATTTGAATTTATCCTTCCTCTGAACTGAACAACCAGCATCTCAATATTGTATCAATGTGTGTGAATAACTTGAGTTTTGTGGTGCCCAGCTTTGCTGTGGTCTGTCCCAGCACCTATAAACCATCCAACAGAAGAGCTTTGTTACCACTAGTCTTTACAGAGCCAGATATTTCCCTAGTATTTCCTCTTCTGACCATTTTTGTCATCTTACTTTATGTACTGCTGAATAAACAAACTGAACTCCCAGTCAATTTAAGCTGGTCCATCATCTGTCTCTCTAGTTCTCCCATTCCTATCCCCATTAGGAGACCCTCCAAGAGCACTTTGATCCCTTTCCAGAAATGTTTTCCTTAGGCTGGACTTGAGAATCATATTTGTAGTATCTCTGACGGTCAGAAATGTTAAATCTGGGGTCCCATAAAATGGCCTTAGTTTTCTGTGCTTGCTCTGTAGGTACAGCACAAGAATACAGCAGACAGGGGAGATAGCATTTAGTGATTACACACATGCAAATGACTCCTCACAGTGAGGGGCAGGGAAAAACCTTGCACCAGATGGCAGTAGCTTGGCACATGGCCTACTGCCGTGCACAGATGCTGTCTGGACCCGGATCTGTTTCTTTGAATTAGAGCCTCCTCCCTCCCAGGGCTGTACTGGCAACAGCCAGGTTATTCCACCACCCTTTGGGACTGGGCATCCAAGATGGGATCATCTCAGGAAGTAGGTGCCTTTCCAGATGTTTCATACTCGTCTGCTCTAAGTGCATTATCCCTGCTTGTAGCTCAAGGCTGTCAACACTGCACAGTGATGCTGAAGATGTGTTTTTGCACCTTAACAAAGTGCCAGTTCAGTCTGAGGTCAGTGGCTGGCATAATTTTTAAAAGGTGCAATATTACCTTTGTCAGACAGCTGTTATTGCTGTTTCCTCGCTTGGCCTCAGGACAATTTATCTGCAAATGATTATGGAGTTGGAAGTCAGAAAAACAGTAATCATCACAGTGAGATCATCTATTCATCTACCACAAAAGTTTTTACTCTTGTTAGGAGCTGTGGAATAATTACATATTCAGTTGTACCCACACAACAGTGATTTATTGTGCTTCCATCAGTGATTCGGGGGCTGCTGACTAAAAGCACTCTGTCTATGCAGCATGATTCCCATCAGATGTGTAACCAGGTTACAGTTGTACTGGCATTTGGTGTGAGTCAATGAAATTTATTTGCATATGACTAAGTGGTTTGGGAGAATTCTCACAAAATTTTTACTCACAGCCTCACTCCCCCAGGTTTGTTAGCATTTATAGATCAGTTTGAGATCCCTCTATGATTTTACTGTTTGTGATGTTCAAATAACTTGGATATATATATACATGCTTATATACCTTAATACAGATATATTCACAGATATTGTCTAGCTTGTATAGAACTTTATGTTATTAAATAAAGCATAAAAAGGAGATATTTGGGGGAAATTATTTTTATGAAAGTACAGAGAAAAATTAAGCAAGCCCTCAGTGGTTGTTAAGATTTAAATCACTAAAGATATAGCTTACCATAAGCAGAATGAGCACTTACAAATGAGGTCGAAGACTTGCAGAATAAACACACAGTTTAAAATCTGCATGTTCAGGTGAGGCAAAAGCAGTTTATTTCTATAGCTGAAGGAGGGAACATGTCATGATAGCAATTCAGCTCTCAGTCTAATTCTGACTTTAGGCAAAAGTACTAGGGCTTATATAAATTCAGAGCAGATACAGGCTGCCCTGTGAGGTGCAGAGTGATACAGCAGAGCAGCGTCTGGTGGAAGGAAAGTTCGTCAGGGCACATGCACCTATGTGTTCCTATAACAGCTCAGAGCACAGCCAAGCAGCCTTGGTACTCACCTGTCCAGCTCATCCTTCCATTGCTTGTGACACTGCTGTGCCCCTTATCAACTGGGCCTTGCAAGATCTCGTCCCACAAAACAGTGTTGGCAAAGGTACCCCCTGCATGGTTAAAAAAAAAAGTCCTATTTTCTTGCAGCCCTGCTTCAAAAGGGTGTGCCACTTTTTGTCATAAAAATGTTTTTTATTTCCTTGTAAGCTTTGCATAAATGCACATAATTCAGTGACATCTAGTTACCCAAGCACAACTTACCATCTGTTTAAACAAATGTTTAGGGCCCCCTCCACCAGTCCAAACCCTCATCTGTCTGCATACTGCTTCATATACAAACATCATCCTCACTGCTGTTTGGAAAGAGGAACCCTCCCTGATTTGTGGACAGCTTGTCTCTCATCATCACTGCTGTTCAGAAAGAGGAACTCTCCCTGATTTGTGGACAACTTGTCTCTCTTTCAGGTTGCTCTCTGTTTCGTGTCAGCAGGAAAAGGACTGAAGAATGGGCATGTGAAAAGTTTGGAACATAGAATTCCTAGATAAATATTGTGCTAGAAACCACAATATGGGATGCAATTCCAGAGATACTTCGGAGCTGAATGAAGCTAAGAGGTAAACCCATCTGCCATGGGCAGTGCTGGACAGGGCTGCCACTACCTAAATATTTACTGTCTATCAATATTTACCATGAATTTCTTATGTGCTCTGTGGTCCTGAGTATGTTAAAGGTTGATTCACGGTCAGTATACACATACAGTACCTGAGAATGCAAGTTAGTGAGCCTTAGCAGTGCTGGAACCCAGCAAGTTCTGGAAGAGCTAGCGCAGGTAAAGAGTCATGCACCATGGAATGCACCTTTGCTGGATTTAACCCAGCCAGAAATTTTCCATGTGGAAGTCAAGCTGCAGAAGATTTTTAGCATTGATTATCAAAGTTGCAAATCAGTAATATACTGCCAGATTATATCCAGAAATTCGAGCAGCTGTTTCACTGAGAAGTTGGAAGTTTGACTGAGAACATGAGTGTTCATGTTCTAAAGTATGTGCTGAATGTTTAGTGAGATAATTTCTCTTTTGTTTTCTTCACAGCACCAGTGCACAAATGCAGCTCCCCCCTCCCATGGCCCAGCACTTAGGACAGCAACCAGCTCCAGCTTGCCCAGGCTGGCAAATAAGTCTCATCTGGAGACAGCCACTTTTGCAAATACAATTCTGAACTGGGCAGCCTGTCATTTTGGCACAATTAAAGTAACAGTCAAAATGAAATGTGAAAACATGACATAAAAAGGGAGACTTCAGAACGACAGCTTTTAGCCCTTATTTTTCCGTTTTTGGATATTCATACCAACTCCATCACTAGAATTTGGGTGTACGTGCTTTTGTACACACGTGCACATATATACAGCTAATTAGAGTTACAGCTTCTTATTAAAAGATGGAGAGATATAGGGAATCAAATTACTAAATTCCTTACAAATGGCATAGCCCCTCAGCTACTGAAACAAAAGTAGAAAAGACAACGCTTGGTATCACTGGGGCTATACATTAGTTTTTAGTTTGATACGTTGGTGTGATGGTGGTGTGAGCCACAGAAACCAGAAGACAAAAAAGAAGTTATCTTTGATGTTCCCACCACAATTAATTTAGGGTGAAGTGAAATCAACATGCAGACATATGTTAATGAATTTAATATTATATGATAGTTGCTCCGTATTTGAGTGACTCCATAATATACAAAATCTTAACTGACAAATGATTTATTATACTTAAGATTTTGACAAATGATTCGGCTAACACAATGCCAAATTGCTAAAAAAATTACAGTATTGAATCTAGACTATACTGAAGGCATTAAGAAAACAAACCTGTGCATTCTAGATGTTCTGGATATGGGAGACTTTCAGCTCTTATGGACATCTTGTCTTTTTTCCCGTGCTCAATGTTAATTTTCTCAGCTTTCCTTGTTTGAAATACAATTTTATATTTTCATATAAATTAAAAACCTCAAAGATCTCAAAAAAGCAAGAAAAGCAAACTTGCTTCAAACAAGAGTATTTAAAAAAAACCATCAAGAGCATTTAAAAAAAAGGAAAAAAAAGTTTAATTATGGATACGGTATGAGACACGCTGCTTTCTAACTCTGCACTTTCAATCTTGCAATTTTAATCTTCTGTGTAGCCTTCCAACCTGTCCTCCCCCAGAAAACCCCAAACCAAAAAAAACCCAACTCACAAAAACAAACAAACAAGCAACCCTCTAAAATAAAAACAAACAAACGAAACCCCACAAAACTAAAAAAATAACACCAAACCCCAGCAAAAATGGTTCGGTGCCATTTATTAATTGCTTAAAGCTCCGCCCCGGGCTGAGGCAGCCCCGCGCCGGGTGACGCCAGAGCAGCGACCCTTCGGCCCCGCCCGCTGCCGCCTGACCCGGGCGGGGGCGGAGGCGAGGCTGGGCTGGGCGGGGCTGGCCTGGGTTCGGCTCAGCGCGGCGGAGGTGCACGGTTCGGTGAGGCGAGCGGGGGTCGGGCTCTGCCGGGGGCTCCCTGCAGAGCCGGGGGCGCTGGCTGGAGCGGGGCGGGCAGGGGGAGGCCGCGGGAGGCACCGGAGCGGGCTGAGGCCGGGCAGCGGCCGTAGGGCCCCGCGGTGCGGCCGCGCTGCCGCCGGAGGGGCAGGTGCTGGGAGGGAGCGGCGGGGAGCGCCGTGATCAGGGCAGGTTGAAGTAATGTATTGAATGTGTTGAGAGGTTATTTGTCAGAATGCTTCGGAAAACTGCTCCTTTTATTTTTGTCTTGTTTTGTTTTTAAAGGATTCGTGTCAGACAGTTTTGACTTTCTTGAATCTGCAAAGGCATTGGTAGTGATCAGAAACCGGCAGGCACACAGCTAATGAAATAGTATTAAATAGCAGTCTTACATAACACTGAATTTTCCATGATGATCTTGGAATCTGTTGGAATGGTAGTACAATGTCTTTGTACTTTGGTGCTGCGACAAGCGTCAGTGCTGGGCAGCACAGCTGCGAGATGAGGGGCATTATCTGCCCTACTGCTTTTCCACTTTCTCCTTTAGAGACGTGACAAGAAGGCACCCGGGGCCTAAAAAGCTCTGTGGTGAGAGCACGTGATGGAGGTACAGACCAAGGAATCAAGAAGGAAGTTCTTTTATTTGAACAGAAATAATCTTAAAACAACAGTAGAAGAGGAGAATAGATGTGCTGGGTGGGTGCTGGGATAGCAGCCTGAGAAGAAGGTGTAGGTTGAAATGTCAGATCATGGGTGTTTACTGAAGTATTTGGTAATTTTGAGGGTAATAATTACTCTCATATCACCAACTCTCTCTGTTGTCTAGTCTGTGATATTATCTAGCCTTACAAACTCTTTTTCTTTGCTTAAAAACTAGGAGCAGGCCACCACTTCATGGAAAATTAAGGACTTCTTTAAACAAATCAATTTAAATAAGCTGAAAGCATAAAAGGGTAAATTTATCAGCTAGTACCTGGCTTGTATTAGTTTATATTCTAGGTAACATTTAATTCTTTAAATTCTTAAAAATTACTAATACTTTCTTAATTGCTCCTTTCATACAGAAACAAGGCTTAAACAATTGTGTCTGCATGGTACTTCTTAATTGTGGGCTGAGGAAAAAAAAGATAAATAAGAATTCTTGGATTAAGGATGTTCTAGTTTCGGGTTTTTTTAAATTTGTTTTGCATTTTCCTCCCCTACTTTCCTTCAAAAATAGTGAGTTGGAAAGCATATCTTACCTCTGTCAGTCAGGATGTTTAATCCTCTTAATAAGCCTTAGGCTTCATGTTTACCATCCAGCAGTGAGATCCACCATTGACCTGTATTTTGGTTAATAGACGTTACTTTTTAATGAAGTGGTCTTTGCTGCTTCAGAGGAAGGATGGGTGAGATTTTATCTTACAATATCAAATTAAACTCAAGTTTCATTGTTGCACTGTAGCCTCACTTGGTCAAGTCACTTAAAACCACAGAATATATCTGGACTGATAAAAGAAAAAGGCCTCAAGTGCTGGATTGATCTGTGATTATCTACAGTGCCCTTTAGCTCTTTTCATATCTCAGTTTTGGACTGGCGTTCTCTGAGACTAAGTTCCTCTAAATTTTAATCAACACTAGGTAGTACAGATCTGAGCTGATCTGAACTGGCCATAGGACCAAAGGTTGGCTTGCAGTGCTCTCAGTATTCAGTAATACACATTTTTCCATTCATTACAGCTTTAAAACAGAGGAAATAAGATTCAACATTACACAGAAGTGGATTACAAATGAATATTAAAACATGCAGGACACTTAAATACTGTATTAAGATCATACACTGAAAATAATAGTGCACGAGGATATTCCTTGGATATGATCAGATTCCTATTTAAATGTTCTGTTTCAGAGAATATTTATTCTTGTGTTGTGAGGGAGCATTTAGATAAGCTTACTTAATACTATCCATTCTTTTGTGTTAGTTTTAATGAATTACTAAGAATGAATGAAACTCAGTTCTTTGGGCTGACTTTTAGTTACTATGTGTTTAGCTTGACATCTACTGTGAAGTCCTTTCTCCATTCCCAAGTGCTCTGCCAACCAAATGCGTAATTTGGAGGTAACGATGCTGCACATGCACTGCAAACTTGGGATGTTTCAGACAATCAGAGTTGCTGAGCCAGATTTTGTAGCTCTGCCGTGCACTGGTGCTGTGTGGACACTGATGGTGCTGACATCTCCATTTACTTACAGATCTTTTCTAGTGTCAGTAAAGACTGAGCTTTAGCAAGAACAGTGCTGCTGTCAGTATGACAAGTATACAGTGAAGAGTAAATTAATTAAATATTAAGTTGAAACGTAGTTAGGATTTTATTTGATGTCTCTTCTTGTTATATGCTAACAATCACTAGCAAAAGAATTATTTGAAATCTGTAAAGTATCTTTGCATTAGCCTCACCCAGAAAAAAACAAATCAATAAACATGGGGCAAAGGGGACTATTGTACTGCAATTGTGTTCACACCAATAAATCATTTACTTCAAACCTTAAGAAAGGACTTTATACAGGATTGGGGACACAGGCAGTAAAAATCTCAAACCAGTAAATTTTGCTTATAAGGAAGCAAACAGTGATGATAGATTAAACTTGTCTGTCCTTCCCAATCTTCTAAACATTTTCTGTGTTTTAAGAACCCACAATTCTCAAATGAGAGATCTTTACTATTAAAGTGGTTTTCAGCTTCATACCCTTCTTAAAAGAAAAAGTTGATTTTTTAACAGTAAATACAAGTGTTGACACAGAGGGATGTTGTTTCGCAGTCACTAGGTTTTTTTGCTGTAAGGATCCAGCTGTGTTCACAGCCTTGTAAGGAGTTCTTTTCAATTGCTTTTACTCTAATTGTTCACTGTTGTGCTGGTCAGGAGCACACTTGTAACTTCTAAAGGTGATGTCCTTGGTGATTAGTAAATATACATTTATGCCAGTGTTGTTCTTCAGCTTAAAGATGCTGAGCCTCTTGGCAACAAGTGACTGCAATCAATCAGAAAAATCTCCTCCAGCCCAAAATTTATCTGCTACGTGATAGGCAGTGAGCCTGGTGGCTTGAGTAGCTGCTGACCTACTCCACTGGGTGCCTTATCAAGCCATCCCTGTCATATTCCGAGCTACGTGTCAGTTATTGGACTGAAACTACACATCTTGACTTTTACATGAAATTGGATTCTGTAGCATCGTAAAAACAGATGCCTTCCAGATTATATGGCACTTCTGTTGTGTGGCTGCAGATGCATCAGTCGCATAAATGCTGTCTGCATTTTGATTATAAAGAGCATGGGAGTAGAGCACAGCATTCAATCTTTGCCTCTTTAAAATCTTTTCATGACCTGCACTTCGTAAGTTTCTCTGTTTTTGTTGAAGTAGAGGAAGGATATTTTCCAGATTTTTTTTTACTTTGTTGATAGTTAGAATAAAACAAGAAGAGACATTAAGTAAACTTAAATGTAGGTACTATTTCAGGATTTTATTGCAAGTTTGGATTTAATTCTTTTTTCTTTCCCAATAATTATTTTTTTTTTACTGATTTACTTTCTTCTTTTCATCCATTATATTTGTAGAGACTAGTCCAATCTCTTAGCCTTTGTTGTATTGCCTTGGTAAGCCAAACCTACACCTTTCTAGGGAAGAGTGATTGATTCATAAGGAAAAAAATCAGTAACCTGCCCACCTCTTCCTGGTGCAGCTTCCTTGAGTGTGGCTCAGTGGGTGAATTCTCACCAAAGCCTTGTACAGTGGTGTTAATGCTTCTGCCCATGTAATGGAAGTATTTTTATTTTTGCACTTTGGATTTTACTAACCCCATGTTTTCTGTGGCTTAATATCATTGTGATTGACAGATGTCTCTTTCATTTGCCTTACAGCAGAGACTCATGGTTTTGCTTGAAGATATCTGCTCTTTAATTTTAACATAGTGTCCCATTTTTGTTTTCCACGATCATTATTCTCTTCTAGTATAATTGCCTGATTTTCCTGAATTAACAATGCCTCTCAAGGCTGCCAGCAAAAAAAAAAAAAAAAATACAAAAACCAAACCCAAATTCATTGGAATTAATGATTTGTATTTCCTATGTTTGGCCAAGACCGGCAATCTGCATACAGTTAAAACAATGAGTTAACACATTTTAGAATTCAAACAAACCTACTGGATTCTTTTCTGCTCTTCAGTTGTTGAAATACATGAGGCAGTTTGAGGAATACATTCCAAACCAGACCTAGAACTTGCAATCTTTTGTACATATTGGAACTTCCCATTTTTGTCACCAGGGGAGCAAGGAGTATAAAACACAGTGCCTTTTCTCACTCTATAAACACTGTAAAGGAAATAAGTAATTCCTTGTTTTTATTTTGTAAAGCACAGCTTTAACTGTTCAAACTATTTCACAGTTCTGTGTGTTGATGTTAGTTGATCAAGATTTGTTTAAATCTGTTGAGTGTTTTCTCTTAAATTATTCAAATGGAAATGTACTGTTTGTAAGTTCAGCCTTTATTTAAATAGACAAAATGGTAACTGAATTTTTTAATACCTTAGAGATGTTTTTGGAAAAGTTAGATTTTTTTAAGTTGTTTGTTTATTCCTCTTGTTTGCTACTGATATTGAAGATGAAAAATTTAGTATCAGGCATGTCCATATTCTTCTGATGTTTACCTTTTAAGAAATAAATATCTGTGATATAACTAGATTTGGTGGTTATAAATTCCTTGCTGTCTTGGGGTCATGTCAGCTGAATCAGAATGTTATTAGGAGATAACCATAACATATCAGACACTGTTCTAAGCAACTAGATAGATTTCTGCTAATACATGCAGTATGGTCATCACTAAAAAGACATTTTATTCTAAGGTAAACATTGTTTGGCTTTCATTCTGTGTATTCTTATTGATTTTTATTCCAATTTGCAGTAATGGAACAACTGCAGGATCCAGTTACGCGAGAAGATGCAAATATTAAAGCCATTAATGAAGAGTACAGGAAAGCCTTTATTTTTATCAATAAAGGATTGAATATAGATGAACTGGGTCAGAAGGACGAGGCAAGAAGTTACTACAAGCAAGGGCTTGACCACCTGCTTCGAGGAGTTAGCATTCCATCAGAGGGTCCTGCATGTGTAGGGTCCCAGTGGGAGTCTGCCAGGCAAATGCAACAGAAGATGAGGGAGACCCTGCAAAATGTTCGTGCTCGACTCGGCAGTCTGGAGCAAAACATGCCACCGGTACAAGCAAGTCCTGCTACGATGGATACCCCTCCTGGGGTGCCCAAGTTATACCCATCCATTCCTTCCAAAGAAAAGCCAGAAAGACCCCCTGCCCCGAAGTCTCTGTTTGTACCAAGTCAGCCACCTGCAGCAGATGAAAGTGTTGCATCTGTGAGCCAGGGGCAAATTCCAGCTATGAGTCCATCATCTGCAAAACCTCTTTGTCTGCCAAACGAAGCACCTCCTGCCTATACTCCTCAAGCTACCAACGGGCATTTTACTGTGTCTTATGGCACAGACTCTGGGGAGTTTTCTTCTGTGAGTGAGGACTACTACAACAACAAGTGTACTCAGCCACCTCCCCTGGAAAACCTGGGAGTGGATGCAGATGAGTTGATCTTGATTCCCCACGGAGTACAGATATTTTTTGTGACTCCTGATGGGCAGGTTAGTGCTCCTTCATATCCTGGATATCTGCGCATCGTGAAGTTCTTGGATACAGATAGTGAAGCTGCTCGGAATCGTCCACCAGCATTTCTTCAGGTAACAGGAAAATAATTTTCTCCTTTAATTAAAATTTCAAGAACTGTTATAAAACCCTAACAGGCAATCTTCTTAGGTTCTTGCTCTTCTGAGCCTAAATACCCATGTAATAATATGAAGGATGTTACAGGTGTTGCAGAAATGTTTTTCTGCAAGTACACACTTTTACGACTCTTTCTGTGAAAAGCACCTCTGTGTCTTTTCAAGGTTTTCAAGTGCTGACTGTTCTGGTGAACTGCAATATGTAGGGGAGTTGGCTTAACATGTCTTTCCATTTCATAAAATAGATTTCTTTCCTCACACAGAGAAGACATGTTGATTCACCTATTGTAACAAATCAGTATAAAATGGGGTTGGGCGCTACCCGCTTCATTCTCAATTACTGATAAGGTATTGCAGTTATTACAACTGACAATTTGAAATGTGAGGGTCCATGTTAATCCAGATTCAGAACTACAAATAAAAAAGATGCATTATTTTTACTTTTTCAGTCCTTACTTGCTTCATGTGGGCATGTTCTGTAATGAACATTATGTTTCTGGTCTGGATTCTGACTTTGGATCTCCTTGTTATTGGTAAGATTGGCTGTTTTGGGGTCTGCTGGTTCAGCTCCACTTGTGTTAGCAGTCTTCAACAGTAGGCCAGTGACAGCCGTGCATTTCTAGCTGTCCTGTCATACAAACCTGTCCTGAGATCTCCAGGGTGATATAAGTGCTGTCAGTCTTGTTTGGCAGTTCTTTTCATCTGGACCTCAAGATGGGACTTCAGTTAAGAGGGTACCAGCGTGAATTACAGTCCTGTGAAAATTAGTATTTTTTCTATATTAGACTGTCAGAACTAGTCAAGAGTAATAGTTCCAGAATCACGTGGGTTGTGTTTTTTGGAGATTGTTTTTCTTTTTTATTTTGTTCAAGATAGTATAAGGCTTTTCATTTTTCATCATAAAATCATAAAATGGTTTGGGTTGGAAGGGACCATAAAGATCATTTAATTCCAACCCCGCTGCCATCAGCAGGGAACCTTTCACTAAAGTTCCATTAAAAACTTTATGAAAAATCAGGTTTATGGTGCTTATCAGTATGTTCTGCTTATGTTTCTTTTTAAAGGCATCCTTTGATTCTTTTATGTACTTGTCTTTCCTAGGTTTGTGACTGGTTGTATCCTCTGATGTGTAACCAGTCTCCTGTTCTGTGCTGCAGTACTGGGGTCTACATGTTCCCCGACACAATGTCCCAGATACCAGGGTCCTACGTGGGAGTAGTGCTGTCTTCAGAGCTTCCAGCAGCTGATAGAGAGCTGTTTGAGGATCTCTTGAAACAGATGTCTGACCTACGAATCCAGGTAAATTTCTGGGCTGTCTGTTATAATCCAGTAAGGAAAGGTGTACATCAGTATATTCTCATATCTACATTTAGTTGTGTAAAATGACAAATTTTTGTCTTGGTTGGTAAGCTCATCAGTGAGAAATAGATAAAGTAGCCAAGATTAAGCAGCTTTGTAATGAAACTGTAGGTCCTATGAGACGAGAGGGCAGAAATTTTAAAATACTCAGTTGTAAGCACGGAGTGGAATTTGAGACCATTTCTTATATTTTCTCTATTTTTCCAAAGGAGAACATAGGACCCAAAATGAAATTATGTGTTCAGGAGGTAGCATGCTTCTCCTTACATGTGCCTGCACACAACTCTCTGTGTAGTTTTGATGATATCATTCTTGGACTGTCGTGCCCAAACATGTTTACAGTTCAAAAATGTTAAGCCACCTCAGAGAAGATCTGTGAAAATAGTATGTATCTCAAAAATGTGCCTTCCAATGGGATCTCAAAGTAGATAAATCTGGTGCCTTATTGCAGTAAGATGTTGACAGGTAGAGAAAACAGAAAAAAAACCTTGTGGTCTAACAAATGTGCAGTAAGATTCAGTGACTTGAAGCAAAGTGGAAAATATCACTGTAAGAGCACTGGAGCATCATCTAAGGAAGAGTGGTAACCAATAATTACTTACAAGATCATGGCATGATTAAATCTTTTCATGAAAGAATTTTGTTGAATCACCAAAATGTGAAAGCAGTGATGATGAAGGACTGGTTTGGAGCATCCCATAAGGGCAGAGTTCTGTTATGGTGTAAATCCTGGTGAGTTCAGCAGGGAATTTCACTAACATAGGGGGCCATTAATTTTTACTTAAAAGAGGAAATTACTACAGAATTGTGTTATATTGACTCACTGGATAAAATTCTGTAATTTTGTCCTGTGTAGAAGTAGTTAAAATTTGCTATCTTACTAGTTTCTTATTTTCCTAAAACTTTGTGTTTTTGTTAATGTTCCCTGATACAATATCACAGGTGCCAGGATCCCATGAGAGAGTAGGGTTATCCTCAGAGCTCCCAGCAACTGAGAGAGCACATTTTGAAGATAAATTTAAACAGAGGTCTGGCCACAAAGTCCAGGTAAATCCCAGGACATTCCAAAATTCTATAGCAACAAGAAACAAACAAACAAAAAATTATCACAGAAATGCATGTTAGAACTTCTGATTTGATTGACAGCAGCTGTGTGTGCTGTGTCCTGTGGTTACTTTTTTGTTGGGTGGCTTTTTTGTTTTTGGTTATGTTATTGTTTCGTTTCTTGTCAAACACCAATTCAGTGACTGCAGCTTGCCACATTTTTCAAATCAGCATATTTCTGACATTTTAAAAACTGTGATATAGCACAAATATTCCAAAGCCTAGTCTGATGGCCATTTAGTGTGTCTGTTTTACATAGTACTCATAAGGATCTAATTGACAACTATACTTAATATAATTATAGTACTGAGTCACCTGTCTTATTAGAGAATCCATTTTTGCTCCTTAGTATAGGTCTTGGAAGTCTTGTTGACTGGTTTTCTATATAGTGATCCAACCTGTGGTGTAACTAAATTACATCTGGAACATAGTTTGGGTCTTTTAATAGCTTTTTTGTTTGTTTTTTACTTGTTTTTTGTTTGTTATAGCTGTTTATTGAGGTAATTTCTCCTGCCCAGCCCCCAGAGTGTTTTGGTCACATGTGGAAGACATTTTTTGAACATCAGATTTAACATTGCTGTCAGGCAGTAATTGATGGTGTAGTACATGTCAGTGACACATTGTTAATCTTCTGGGTAGCAACCTGCTAAGGTTGAATCTACTCTTTTCTAATGTTGGTTTTATTACAACATTCAGCTATGTGCAATACCCTGCTTTTATATCCAGTAAACATTTCAGGGGAATTTAAGAATTCCATGTAATAGCAAATGCTATTCTATATTGTGTATTCTGTTCTGTCTATAGGTTTAATCTATAAATGCTTTCATTTAGACTCTTCTAGACTAAACAAAAATGGTTTTTCTTTCTATCATTAACTAGCAGTGTTTTCAATCTTTTAAATGTTTGGGGGTTTTATTTACTTTTACATTGGAAAAGTCCTCTTAACAAAAACTTAAATCTGTTAACAATTTTTGTAGCTTTCTGTAATTAAAGTGTAATTATACCTTGTCTGTGAACTGCATAAAGTGATGTTACACTTTTTAGAAGTGCTAAGCAGCCTGTGGTGGTGGTTGCTGTGTTTGAATGATTAACATCTACTCCAGAAACTGTAGAGTTTGACATGAAGTCACACAGAACCTGTCCACCCAGTTTTAAATAGGGATCAGTATCATGCACAGTCTGATGTTTTCTTTGGCTGTGCCAGTCTGAAAAGGCAGCAACAGCACACAGCATGAATAATCTCTTTTATGTTTGAACTTGGGAGGAAAGGATGAGGGACAAAACAACCAGAACAGCTGCATTCCTTTAGTGCAGCTGGATTCTCTAACCAAAGACTGCAGTTCCCATGCTGAATAGCAACAGAGTTGGCTTCTGTCTGAGAAGATAAAAATGAGAGATGGACAAGTCTCTTATCTGTTTTGCTAGTGAACTTGTAGTGTAACTTTTCCCTGCTTAGCTATTTGGTCATATGGCTGCATTGGCAAGCAAATCTTTTCGCTGGCCACATAACAAAAGCATGCAAAAAAGCTGACCTGTCTGATAAGCTTTTTTGGATGTGTAGCATTTCTTTGAAAAAGTAATTGAGTCTTAAGTTCCCTTGAGTTTCTGTACACTTAACTAAGGCATGTGCCACATTTGTATTATTTGATAATGGATGTGTATGATCTAAACCAGAAATCCTGATGATATGTTGCAAAGTAGGTGCTCAGATGTTTGCTTTTACTTGTCAGCCTTCAGAAGCCTCTAGTGATGCAGTTCACTTGTCTCAGACTGTACATATCCAGCCACAACCTGAAGGAGCAGAAGATCAGAAAGAGTTACCAGAATGGAGTGAGAAAGTTGCCCATGGAATCTTGTCAGGTACAGTTGTAGTAAGGGGACTGTGTTGAATAGAAACCAATGTGAGTGACATTTAAGCAATATTTTCAACTACATGCATGTGTGCTTATAGAAGCGGAGTGGTCAAAAGTAGTTGCTAGTTCCAGTGTTGATCATGTGAAGGATGCCTTGATGAGCTTTATAAAAACCATGCAGAATATAAATCCATTGTCAACATTTGTTCATTGCAAATGAGTTTGGATCTTCATTTAACTCTGCTAAGAGTATCACCTGCTGTGACTCAAACCACTGTGACAGAACAATTTTACCCTGCATGAACACTTACTACAGCAGGCATCTGTTGTGGTTTCTGCAGATAAAGATGGATTTTTTTTTTCCTTTGAAAACCTTTGGAATATATTAATGACCACCAGCTGATTGTAATAAATATGAATCTGCAAGGAGGGCTAGGGGGTTGGATTGCATGCTTTCATGAGCGTTTATAGCATTGAGATGTGCAGTTCTATCACTTCTAACTCAGCTGGTGCTTGCATATCTATTAAAAAACTGAGTATCTGTATTAGGCTGACATTTGGAAGTGGCCTGGCTGTATTAAACTTAAATAAAATTAATTTTAATTAAAAGTGGTGGTGTAGGTGCAGAAATTACTGCAGGACTTCCATGCTGGCCCATTCAGGGGAGAATATAATTGCAGACTGTAATCAGGAATGTTTCTAAACATTCCTATGTTGCAGAGGCAGAGGAGGGATAGCTGAAGGAATCACAGTCTGTAAAATTGTACATACTAAGAAAAACAATTTTTGCCTTGAAGGTGCATCTTGGGTAAGCTGGGGTCTAATGAAAGGAGCAGAATTCACGGGTAAAGCTATTCACAAAGGAGCTTCTAAACTGCGAGAGCACATTCAACCAGAAGAAAAGCCTGTGGAAGTCAACCCAACTGTAGCAAAGGGACTTCATGTAGCAAAACAGGCTACTGGAGGAGCTGTGAAAGTCAGCCAATTCTTAGGTAAAACTTTCCATCTCATAGAATATAATATTTTTGCTTTAAATAACAAAAAACTTTGTAAAACGTGAACTGGTTTCTCTAACCAGTAAACTAGAGGAGGTACTGACCTGATAAAATCCAGAGACCAGTAGTTTGTGCCTAGTTATCTCCTGCAAGAGACATGCTTTAGAACTAGTACATAGTACTTGGCCTTGAGACATCCTTTTCTTTCCTAAAAGAATAGTCTGTATAGTCTTAAGTTTGAAATGCTTTTGAAAGTTTAGACAGTTAATTCAAAATGGTGTCTCTTGTTTTTTAAGATTGATAACCATGTATTTTAAAAGCTCTACTCTCACTGGTTACTTTTATAGTATCGCAAGAGAATGTGCATATGCATATTTTTAAACACACACACCTGAAACAAGTCTGACTATGTATAGATATCAAGATCGAAATGGCGTGGTGTTCAGAGGTGCCTGGCAACCCTAACAGCTCTCAGTAACTGCATTTTGTTATTTATTTGCAAATAATCTTTATATTTACTGTCTTCATTCATGCAAGTTTAAAAGTAAATTGTGCTGCTGTTATAAAACTACTTTGAAGAGCTGGAATGCTTGTAAGAAAGATTTCTACAAAAGACAAGTCAGGAAAGCAGCAGCTTGTTCCCTATCTGCAAGTTGGAGATAACAAAGCAGTGGAAACAGTTTCTTGAAATTTTACTGTGAGATGTGTATGTGTTTTTTTAAGGCACTTCTTAGCCACATGGCCAACCTTACTTGTTTTTTAGGATTTGGAGCTGTGTAGAACCTGAAAAATAAGGTTGCTCTGTATCAACTGGGCACTTATATGTGGATTAAAGTCTGTCTTTCAAACAAGCATATTTAAATAGAAGCATCACTTAAGACTATAGTGAAGAGTCTGTTTGAGTAAAGATTTTCAAAGAAGGATGTTCTGTGTTCTTACTAAGTAATTTGCATGCTCTTGTTTTATGGTAGTTGAAGGGGTGTGTTCTATAGCGAGCTGTGTTGGAAAGGAGTTGGCTCCACACGTGAAGAAGCATGGCAGCAAATTAGTTCCAGAATCCCTTAAGAAAGATAAAGATGGCAAATCTACTTTTGATGGTGCTCTGGTTGTAGCAGCAAGTGGAGTTCAAGGTAATGAAAATTCCTTACACTTCTTTTATTTGCATATTTTTAATGGTATGAACTCAAATAAGCTGATTGTTTCTACAGGGTTTTCAACAGTGTGGCAAGGTTTAGAAAGTGCAGCGAAGTGCATTGCTAAAAGTGTTTCAGCTGAGACTGTAAAAACGGTCAAATACAAGTAAGTTATATTTTTATTATTTTCATCTTCTACAGCACACTGTTAATTGTGTCTGAATGCTGGCAAAAAAAAACTGATGAAAGTGCAGGGAAGCTAACTGAAATACCTGCTTTGCTGTAATTATGTAGCACATGATAAGGTGGTAAGTGCACAGTAATGAGCATCTCCTGTATGCAAAAATCTGAAACAAGTAAATGATTGTAGGAAGTATTTTTTTAGTTCTTTGTAGAAGTATTGCAGCTTTAGGCTGTGTTACAAATAATGTTCAGATTTATATCTTTGCTCTATGGATAATATAATTATGAAAAAAATTACTGGTTTAAACCTCTCAGCTCTAATCCTGAATTTATGCAAACTTAGCTAATTCATGAAAAATGAAAGAACCTCATCGATCAGCAGGTTTGGCTAAAGCAAGGAGGTACAAAAAAAGAAAATTTGTTAGGAAATCTAAGGCATATATAGAATAGCCTCAACTTGCAAAATACAGATGTTCTTAGAAAAAGATAGTGGGGGAAGAGGACAGCAACATTTGGGATTAAGATGATGTTACTAAGAAGATGGAAAGATGAAAGCTGTATGCACGTACTGGAAGATGCTGTGGAGAATAAAAGAATATATTGAAATAACTGTGAAACATGAAATGCACCCCTCACAAAAGGGCAGTAGATTTAATAGAAAGTGAAGAGTAAGCAAAAGCAAGCAGTTTAAATGGAACTGGTGATAAGTGTAGCAAAAGAGATATTAAAAGGATTGCTGAAAGTGCATACAGGCTACAAGCTGATGGTAACAAGATAAACATCAGCATACAGTTATAAGCAGATTGGCATTCAGGGTTGTGTTATGGTGCATTTCAAATAGGAGGCCAAATAGCAAAGTTCTAGTCAGTTGTGGTTTATTGCTAATGTTTGTTTGCAGTAGGAATGTCAGGAGAAATTGTACTGGTACTCATTTCACATAAATTCACATTAATGTTTTTGTTTTAGATACAAATATAGGAAATACGGAGATCAGCAGACAACAGACACTAAGAGTCAAAATCAATAAGTAACTACCTGTTGCAGCTAACTGCAGTATGATTGAAAATACTTGATATGTAATCTTTAAAATCTATCCTTATAATTATATTAAAATTCTACCTAATCTCCCTTTGTGAGCTGTTTTTTATTTCAGTGACAGAGATTTCTGCCACTCAAAATACCAGTGAATGAGCTGAATTCCACTTAATGGAAATAAAGCTAAAGGAGCACCGTCACTGTCTCTAAATAAAAAAAATGGCTAAAACTTAGCTGGAGTGCCTTTGTGGATGGAATTTTAAAGAGATGCTCATCATATGCATGTTGATTGGAATTGGGGGAAAACATAGCTTCAGAAGCAATATTTCTGCCAAAGTCCCATGCTACTACCTTTTAAAAAATATTTAAATAAATGTAGTGCATATATCTGTACAATTTAAAAAAAAAAAGTTTAAAATTATGCAATTGAGACAGGCAAACTAAAAAATTATTATCAGACATTACAAAATTGTTAGTATTATTGTATTGGATAAGCTGCAGTCTTATTTTGAATGAGGTTACTTATTTTACTGATACTACACTGGCTTATGATGTTCCTGAGATGAAAATAATTGAATTGACAAACTAATCGAACTGACAAATACTTTTGCTGTGAGATTAATTCTGTGACCTGCAAATCCAATGTTGATGATTGAAGGCTGTTGCTCTATCAGAGAATTAAAAGCTAAAACAAAAACCCCACTAATTCTTTTTAGTTGGTTTCATTGATAGTTCCAGCCACATGCTCTGGCTGCTGTACTGATATATTACAGATTTTTGGATTCTTTCGTATTCTTTGCTTCTCTCTAGCCTTATCTTGAGGTCCTCAATCTCTAGTCATAACAAGCACAGGGAAAAAGTAACTCTGCTGACTGCTGGGCTTCTGATGGTGCCAGGAATACTTCCCTTTGGCCTGGTTTATCTGACTACAGTGCTCTCTGGGGAAGTTTACGGCTACCCAGAACAGTTGGAGTTACTGCTCTCACTGTACTCTTGTCCTCCTTCAGTGTGCTCTCTGTACACAATTGAGTCATTAGTATGAGACTGCTGACTTGCCCACTAAAGCATAAAGAAGCTGGACTCACAGCCCATAGGAGAGACCAAAGGTTTTTATCTCTTCATAATTTACATAGCATCCTCAAGATGGCTTTGTTGAGCCTTTTGGGGTTTTGTATGATGCAGCACTCCAGATTGGGGTCTCACAAGAGAAGAGCAGAGGGGCAGAATCCCCTCCTCACCCTGCTGGCCACACTGCTTTGGATGCAGCCCAGGATACCAGTTGGCTTTCTATATAGAGGGTTCAGGAATTTTGCCTAAGAACTTAGGTGAAGAAGAATCCTTAGTTATTGCACAGAACTTCTCCTCCCTTCCTTCTTATCATTCTGATAAGAAGACAGATAAGTTTTCTAGTCTTCAAAATTAGAGGGGAAAAGAGGGAGAAAGACAGGAAGAGTTCTTGAAGGAAAAGAGTAGAAGCATATTGGTATTTTCAAAGAGAATTGATCTGATAGAGGAGCAGCCTTTACTCAAATGGCTTCATAGATTCTACTTTTATTCTTCAGACATTCGGGAACTGTGCTTATTATTTGTTCTTGGCAATGCCTAAATTTTTTGCTTTCAAAAATTCCAGTGAAGATTAAAATACTAAGTATACAAATCTACAAAACTGCTCTCTTTCCTTAGGTATGGAGAGGATGCTGGCCATGCTACAGACGACGCTATGAATTCTGCAATCAATGTTGGTGTGACAGCATTTAACATTGAAAATATTGGTATCAAATCTGTTGTGAAGAGAACTGCAAAGGAAACCGGCCATGCTGTGCTAGATGAATATAAAGTATTGGATAATGAGAAGAAGGGTAAAAAATGAAAGCAATTAAATATTTCTCAAAGCCTTACATTAGAGATGAAACTTCCTATTTAGAAGTAACTACATTGCTCATCTGAGATTGAACATAAGTCACACTGTACTTTTCAAGCAACTGTTACTTAATTTGACAGGAAAATGTAAAAGTAGGGAGAGCATTTGTAGGAGGAGAAATGAAAGTTGTCAATTCCTTGTTCTGTACTGAACAAGGGGTTTAAACAACTGGATCAGGACTTTAAGAAACTGGAAGAATATGAGTTTGCAGTTCATATACTTGCCTCTAAGCACTTTTTCAAAATAATATATGGAATAATAGATTAATATAGAAATACTACTATGAATATTTTTGTAACACTTTATAAAGAAGGTGGTGATACAGAAAGAGTAGTATTGCTAATTCTGGAACAAGTAAAATTACCAGTTTTGGCTTTATAACTATCCTTAAGAGTTAGTTTTACTAACCCAGCCTTGTCTTATTTAATATGCACTACTAAAATAAACATCATGTTTCATTGTTTTGTGGAGAATTTCTCTTTTCACCTACAAAACAGCTGATCTTATCCAAAGTTCATGTTAGGAGAAATGAAAGATGAACCTCAGGTAACTAGGTAGTCATTCCCTTTCAGACTTTTTTTTCTCATCCAGCACATAAGTAAACCAAAGATACAAAGCTTTTCTTCTAAAAGAGGGTATTTACAGGTCTAGAAAAATGCATTTTCCAGTTGACTCCATAAGGAATATACAAAGATTCTTTGAAATTCAGGTTTTTATGTAGAGAGGATACATATTGTTTTGCCTAAATTATTTTTCTGTGAAAATATTTTATAGAGAGTACTAGGAAATTCTATTCATTCTGTACTTTTCAGCCAATCCAGAAAGATGCAGATTATATATCATGGTCTCCTAATGGAAGATTCCTAATGTTTGAATAAATAGTTCTAATGGTCATCATCTTTATTCCATTAAATTCATAGTTGCACAAGGGTGTAAAGTCTTTAAAAAGACGATGAAGACAAACCCTTTTAATGAAGAGTTGTGTAGAATAGACACTACTGTGTAGATTTGTCCTGTTTGTAGCACACTGTAAAATAACTCAGTGTGTCAAATCCTTGAGATGCTTTGACACTGCTACTTATTTAACACTTCACTATTGAGTTTTAAAGCTGCTGCACATTCTAATATTGGCTGGACCTGCAACAGACAGAATGCCAACAACTTACAACTTATCTCCATTTCATGTAAATGGAGAAAATAACTATAAATTGTTGTTGGCAAGTGATATTTGTCAAAGATTAAAAAAGTACAGTAACAACTACAGTCTGTTAGAATGGTAATAGGTGCATATTTTGTGGTAGCTATTGCGGATGTGTGCTTAGGGTGAGAAATGTGAAAGAAAGGATCTAACCACTTGAAGTGTAACTTTGATTTATGGAAATAAAGATAAAATTGGTTAATCTGTGCTTGACCTTTTTATGATACGAAGCTACTCTGTGGATCAGTGAGTGGAAAAACTAGGACTTCTTCAGAAGTAATAAAGTAGTAATATTGGGGTATATCTACAGTATAAACAAGCTCATCAGCTGGAGCTTAAAATATTTCAAACTAAAAAGTTCCATCCAAAGTACACTGCAACAATTTCTGTTACTATAGTCTGCCACTTACCAGTTAACGACTGCTAAAGACTTCACACTAGCAAAAGCATTTTTGTTGCTATGAACTATATTACAATAGGGATGTATATTTGTATCTTCTTTCTCCCTCCTATTTCGAGGTTTTGCATATAGCTCATACCCTTTAGTTTCGTCTGTAACCCATCAAAACAAAAAGTTGTATTAAAACAATAGTTAAGATCAAGGTGTTACAGCCTTCAAGACACCAAGTTGGAGCACACTGAGGAAAAAAACCCATTTAAATGCCATCAGTATCAAGGAAGTAGTGGTGTCCTGCTCAACTTGCTGTTGTTCTCTTCATGTGTACCCAGTCTTTCAAAATGGATTAAAACTATTTTTTGAATGATGCCTACCCCATTTTACAGTTTGTAATGTGATATATCTATGATCATCTCTTTTACATTGTTCCAAAGTTTAGTTAATTTTCACAGCTGAGAGTATGATGAAGTACCTTGCTTCACCCACCACTTCTTGGGCCCAGGGTAGCAACTCCATAAGCTTCTCCCCACTTCCTCTACCATATACAACAGTCTTCTGGCATTTACTGCCTTACCCCAGCTCTCCCTTTTATATATTAAGCTCCCCAAACCTCCTGTCTTAGGTTGGCTTTCTATTCACAGCTTGGTTTTGTTTCTTTGAACACCGAACATCTTTTGATACATGGCAGTCCTATAAGTCTTACTAAGCTGTGTAGTGCATGAACTACTACCTGATTTCCTAAGGCATCCCTATTTCCAAATTTATTCAAAGTCTTCTGCTACAATATTGGTCTCAAATCTTGTCACGAGAGGAGTACTTTTAATGATCTCTATGTCATTCTAAGCTACTGCCATCTCTGGTATTTTCATCATTGTGTAGATAAAAATGACTGTTCTTACCTCAAGTCTAAACCCCTGTATTTGAACGGATTCCTCTAGATTCCAAGGGTGGTTTCATTGGTTTGTTTAATGCTAGTTTAAACTCAACTTGGAATAGCCTATTTTTAATGTTCCCTGAAAAAAATCTGTAATCCTTTAAAAAGAATTGGTAAACCTACCTTCCAATACAAAAAACTTGCTGACCAGCTTACCATAGAACGGTGTGTGCTGGAAGGGACCTCCAGGTCTGTAATCCACTTCCTGCTCAACTCTGGTCCAGCCTGGAGCCCAGTACTCTGCCCCAACTCTGCTCATCTCCAAGGACGGAGACTTCACAGAGGGGCAACCTTTGCTCAGCTTGACTCTGGTCAGTATTTCCCCTCACATTAAGCCAGACTTTTATATGCACTCAGGTGCATTCTCTGACATATCCTTCCATCATGCACATTGGAGGAAACTGGCTTCTCCATCTTACTTACACTTTCATATTACACAGCTGATTACAGCACTAAGCTCTCCTTATGCCTTCTCTTCTCAGCCTGAACAAAGGCAAGTTCCTGACCTAATGCAGCCCTTGGGACTTGTCTGGGAGTTGAAAGCTAGGTACTTCAGCATGTGCTGAACAGAGTGGAAGAACCACTTCCCTCAGGTTCCTGATGATGCCATTGCTATGGCAGCCCAGGAGCCCTTCAGCCTTGTTTGCTGCAAGGTATTGCTTGCTCAAGGCAGCTTCTTCACCATGGAGCCTGTGTCTTCTACAACATTGCATTCTAGACACTGCTCCAGCCTGTATTGATCCATGGGCTTTATCCACGCCAGATACTGAGCTTTGCACTCGTTTTCTGTTGAATTTCATTAGGTGTCTCCAGGCTGTACACCCAGCTATGAATGGTCACCCTTTTCCTCCTGCACACTTAACTGCTCCTCTCAACTCATCACCGTCATCAAATTTGCTGAGCAGGTGCTCAGTCTTCCAGGTTGTCAATCAGGAATTAAGGGTATTGGCTCAGGTATTGATCCCAGAGTCAAGCAGTCATACTGCTGATCATGACACTTCAAGCCTGGTGGCTCAGCCAGTTTTCCAGCAGCCTTATAACCCAGTTATCCAACCTAGAACTCACCAATTCGGCTATAAAAGTACTGTGGGAGATTACATCAAAATCTTTGGTAAAGTGAAAATACACAACATCCATAGGTTTCCCCTTGCCCACACAGCCATTCATCATACCTTAATTACTGGTGCTACAGAAAAACTTATTTATGCCTTTAGCAACTGGCCCACCTTGCTTTTAAGTAACTCTAGCTGTTTAATGCCTTCACATAATCTGAAGTTACATATTTAAGTGTGGTAGTGTGCCGGCCACCAGGGACATCCTGGCCTGGCCTGGCCACTCACCGCTCTGCATTCCACTTATCCCTCCCCTGTTCACCCAGGACTGGCCACATGTCACGGGCTCGTCATTTGTCTATTAGCTGGGCTCTCGCCCTGCCCACCAGGAGGAGAGGGAATAAAAGAGAGAGGCAAGAAGGGGGCAAGGGAGTCTGGCCACGTTTCCACTACACATCTTGTTTTCCGCCTCTCGCTCGACGAGGGAAGAATAAAGGACTCTGATAAACGCAACTTGTACGTCTGTCTTTGCCTGCCCGGAGCAGCCACCGCCGGCCTGGGATCGGAGCTACCGAGGCAGGGGCTGCAGGGGCTGGACTCGGTGGCCTGGAGGGGCCCATAGAGGAAATAAGAAAGCTACATTTAAGTATAAAATTCTGTTTTCAAAACACATTGTGTTGTGACCAAGTTTCCTAACTGTTCTTACTAAAATTTTTGATCTCAAAAAAACCCATTAAAAGCCTTAAACCAATGATAATGCCTTTAGCGGTATTCATCTATCTAATTTTAACTGATTTATTTGGAATAAAGAAATGGAGGAAAATTCTCATGTGTTGCAAGTGTCACTGTTACTGCTGTGATTGTTAAAAATATTGATGGTTTTGAAGTTTTACACACTCACACAACACCTCAGTCCACAAGACACTTTTGCTTTTCTCCCACTCCAGTTCCCAAACCATCCAGTTAGAGCTGCTGTGCTGTGCCAACCCAACCAGTGTGATCTGGGCTCATCCTTATGTGTACAATGACCTGGTTCCTGAGAGCTTACCTGGTTAAGACACCTAGTAATCCCTGAGTGAGGGTGGGACCTGAAAGTATCGTGGAGAGAAGGTCAAATAAAAGTCTCCTGAGGCAGAGAGAGTACGCTGGGGGCTTGGATACAGCCCTCAGTTCCCCTGTGCCCTCTGTTCTCAGACTTCTTTGTGATTCCAGGGCTCTTTCTGAGCTCTCCAAATGTAGCCTCCCATTAAGAACAATTCATCAGGCTGATTAAATTAATCTTGAAGCAGCAGTTCACAAAAACTGGTAACAAGAAAAGCAGTTACTGATTAAAACCTTTGCTGTTAATATTCAGTACACTCACAGAGTTTTGAATGCTAACCTAGGTCCAAGTCATTACTTAAATTACTGCTTTGTTATGAAATGCATTTTCAATATGAATCTTAAAAAGGTAGCATTCAGGAAAACATGAAGGCAAAATGAGCAGCTAAATTTAAATGCAGTTACAGTGCAGCACTCTTCTAAATTTGTTTCTTGATTAAATTATATAAAAAAATTCTGAATTCAGCCCACACCAAAGATGATAATTCACTGATTAGCTGATAGCATCAGTTATAACTTGAGACTCAAAAATCATCTCCTGCTCTAATTAATATATATCAGACAAGTAAAATCAAAATTACTTTTGCTTCTTAGAATCAAGCTTCCCACTCTCCATCCTACTGTTCTACTCCCAGTCAACAGATCCTGCTGAATTACTGCCCTGCTGGTGCAATATCAGTGAGGTATGAGATTGGACAATTCCAGTGTGACACAATACCACTTTAGGATCACATTTCACAACATTTCAGGACTGACTTGTGGATGGCAATACTGATTTATGCTTTGTCAAGGTAATGGTAATACATAACCCATGTTTTAAACTTTTAAAGCAGTGCCTCTGTTACCCAGCAAGTGGTAGGGCTATGGCATTTGGCTAGCTGCTCATGCAACAGAATTACTTGAATTGAGAAAACTATACCCTTTTTCATAATGTATCAGTAAAGGAAAATTACAGTCCACCTCCTTCCTGAGAAAGTGAACAGATAGTTCCTCTAGTGAGCATTACATCCTGTGAAATGGTGAGTTGATCTCAGAGCGCACGAATTACTCCCAGCTTCACCCTGTCCCTTGCATCGAGTCTGGTGCTTTCCTGTGCAGCTGGTAAGCCACTTCAGATCACCAACCAGCGGAAACTGCGAACATTAAACATTTTCCCTGATATAAGTTTTCAATGTTTCAGGATCTGTATTGGCTCATTGAAGAGTCACATAAATGTCAAGAGCTAGCACTGAAGCAGACAGAGAAGGTGACAGGGAGAATCTGACAGAGGTGATACCACTCTTGCAGAATTAATCTGATTAACTCAGCCCAGCCCATAAAGCTTTACCTTGAGAAACCCATAAACCAATCTGAAATTCCTTGTTAGAAAAATGCAACATCAAACATTTTTAGGCACAAATGCAATGTAAGATAATGAAAATATTTTCCAGTACATATTGACTACCTAACACCATTGACTTGATCAGTGATGAGGATTAAGGCTGATTATTCTAAACTCTTCTTCCTCAAATTAAGGATTTACAAACTGATTTGTGCATAGCATAGATCACAATTATCAAGAGTGCTAAAAGGCGGGCTGGGTACCCCATAAGACCAGGTTCCACCGCACTGTGCCAGCCTTCACGTGTGGCTCACAACGTTTATTTAAAACCGTGCTACTTTCCATCCAGACGAAATGTTTAACAAGATCTCCACACATCTGTGTTTCCCTAGGTCATGAAAAGCTCACTACACGGTTCGAAAAACGGTATCGTATTTTCCCCATCCGTTTCTGGTGCTGCCCGAGCCACATACTGGGCATTTCGCTGCACAGATAGAAGAGCTCAGTCAAACGCGGGCGGACGGGACGGGGCGACGCCCATCGGGGCCGGGGCAGATGCCGGCGGGAGCGGCTGCCGGTGGCACCCGGCGCCATCTCCCCTTTCGGCTTCCCCGGGGCAGCGGTAGAGCCGGAGGCGGGGGGTGGNGGAGGCTGCGGAGAAAAGGGTGCCCGAGTCGGGGATGGGGTGGCCGCAGCGCGCCGCTCCCTCGGGCTCTGCCGGCCGCTCGCAGCCGTCACCCCGCGCAACGCCGGCGACGCGGGGGATGCGAGCGGATCGGGCGCCGTCGGCGGCGGCAATGGGGGAAGGCGGCGGGCGGCGGGCGGCAGAGCACGAGCGGCTG
>VZTJ01011333.1:1217730-1264153 GCA_013397795.1 Orthonyx spaldingii | reverse complement strand
CCGTGACGACGCTCCCGCCGCCTCCCTGCGGCAAAATGGCGGCTGGCACGGCGGGCGGGGGGAGCGGGCTGGGCGCGGGGTCTGCCCGGAGCTCCCTCAGCGCAGTCCATCACTACTGCGCGGTGGGAAGGGCTGGCCCAAGGAATGGGAGTGGCACGGGGAGACCAAAGAAGCAGCGGAATGAATAATGTTTGCATGAAATGAAAAGAGGGCCGCCTGCCGTGGTTAACCGCAGCAGGCAACTCCATGCAACATAGCCGCTCGCTCCCTCCCCCTCCACGGGGAAGGGGGAGAGAAGGAGGGAAGGGTGAAAGTGAGAAAATTCGTGGGTTGAGACAAAGACAGTTTAATAAGTAAAAAGGAAACAAAGAAAAACGAAACAAACCTAAGAAAAGCAAATTATGCAAAATCCCCTAGGTGCTCACCACCAGCGGACCAATGCCTTTCCCAAAGCAAGGCAGCCCCAGCAAGCTCCACCACCATAGTTTTTATTTCTGAATATGACATTACTTGGTATCCGATATCCCTTTGGTCGTTGGGATCAGCTGTCTTGGCTGTGTTCCCTCCCAACTCCTTGTGCACCCCTAGCCCTTTCACTCCTGCGGTGAGGAGGGGAAACAGCGTTGACACAGTGTAAACAATGCTTGACAGTAACCAAAACATCACTGTGATATCAACACAGTTTTCATCACAAATCCAAAACATAGTCCCATACCAGCTACTGTGGATTAAATGTGTCCAAGTGGAGCCCAGTACACTGGGATGGGAAGCCACACTGGGGGAAAAACAGAGAAGACCTTTGCATGGGCGCATGTGTCACTGGGGAAGGATGAATTAAAATGGACTCTTTCTGCACATTTCTTTCCACAATGTTGAGTAAAAGTGGAAAGCTGGATTCCACCCTTCTCTAGTGTCACTAAATATCTCCGAGACCTCCTGGGAAGGTATGGCATCTCTGCATGCAGTTTGCAGGGATGAGGGCTTGTTTCTGTTAGCAGTCAGTCCCCTTGCTTACGCAGCAGTTGTTTCAGTGCTGTAATAATTGTTGATGCTTGTGCTTGGTGGGATTGTTTTTTTCGCCAGTTTGCTTAGGAAGTTACACATTTTTCCCTGTGTTAAACAACATGATTGCCTTTTGAGTGTCAGTAAATGAAAACAGGAAATGTCAGAAGCTTCCGTGCGGCCTTAATTCAGTCCCTTAATATTTACATTTGCATACCATTTTCAAGCATTCTATTCATGCTGATTTGTTGCCTGAACAATGTTTCTTTCAGTGTCTGAGCTGCAGACCTCTTCAAACTAGTCCTGCAATTGTGGACTTTATAAAATGTTCATTCATTAATAGAAAAGGAAAAAAATCAATATTAGCAGAGTCAAAATGGCCCCTTATGTATTCAAAATGGCACAAAAAGAAAGTTGGACGTACTTGCACCAATGTGTAAGCAAATGACACTTTAATAAATCTCCTGACTTCATAGTGTCTCAGGGTAAATAGATCAGTTACTCTCTGCATGCACCAGTTCTTTTACTTGACACACGATCCTGATATTATTGATGTTCAGGTAAAAAGTTGAGTTGTGGTGACTTACTTAGGGATAAAAGCAAAATATATATTTAACCTTTATTGTGATGGCATGACAGCAAAAGACTTTCAGCTCCAGGTGAGTTCTACAGCTATTTCCTTTGTGTGCAAATCGACGATAATATTGTTGTCTATTTCCCAGAAGCTATTTATTCAGCCTAATTGCCAATGACCAGGCTTGTTAGCCATCTCCATCTAAACCAGTGGCATGTATAGTCAATGAATACAGAAAAGCTTTTGGAAAGTGTGATTCATCTGACCTACTTTGCCTGGCTGTTCTTGCATGAGATGACTCACACCCTAGGAGGTGCCAGTTTCTCTCCCTTGGGTATAAAGCAAGCTGAGGATGAGTGGCTTGCAGATAGATGTCTGCATTCCTTCACTGCCATCTCACCCTTGTCGTCTTTTGACTGGCATATCTGATTATTGTGCCAATTAGGCAGTTTGCTAACAGCCCACCTACCACTTTCATTTAGCAGTCATGAAGAAGAGATTTTTACTTCATAGAGTAAATTGAATGAATCATCCATGTCCGTAAGGGGTCTGTTCCTAACATACTTACCGATTCTCAATGATTGTGGATGTAGTACTGTGAAATCTTTCAAAATTTTTTCTGATTGTAATGAAAGTCAGCTTATATCTAACTCGTTGTGGTCAAGATTCAGTACACGTTTTGATCAGGAAATGGCAAATGTTTCTGGGAGAGAGAGAGAAGGCGTGTAATGCTGCAGTGTACTTCTTATTAGACAAAGAGGTCTTAAAGGCATATATTTATGCATGTCAGCTACTTAGTAATGTTGATGGAATTGTATGTTAGTTCAGCTTGTGAGATTTCATTTTCTGTGGCTTTCCTTGCCAGGAAAGCTGCAGCATTTTCCCAGCACAATGCTGACGGCAAGTGTCAGGAGTCGGTAGCTTTCAATACTGTGTGTGCTCTTCCATGTGGTGCCTCTGCACTGTGCAATATTGTTTCTGCTTTGTTCCTAGATTCTGAAGGCATCTGTGCATTTTGTCTTCTACAGGACTCAGTAAAGATCTGCCGTGTTGTAGAACTGATGCCCTAGAATGGAGGACTTGCCCTGAGCTTCTCCTGAATTTTCTCCTTAGTTTCTCTCTCCAGTACAGAAAATCGCTTCAGGCAGCTTTTTGCCTGATACTGTTCCAGATATCCAGATCTGGGTAGCAAAATGTGCAAGAAAATGGTTTTCATCCTAAGTGGCTGCCATTGTCAAATAAAATAACACCTGTAGACAGCCTTAAAAAGAACTTTAGCATTTTTTTCTCTTTTGTAGTTTCAATCAGAGCCTTCTTAAAGGAACTGCATGGTTTTTTCTCCTTTTCTTCACAAGAGCTTAGTATGCAAGGACGTAGTTAGGTTCTTATGATGACTTAAATGTGAGGTTTCGGGATTTACAGGCTTTCTTCTGTGATGATTGTAATTTGTCCATTGACCTGGAGAAGATTTATCGGCCTTGAATAGTCTCATTGTGTTTAACACGTGAGGTTGCAGGTAAAAGTGCAGTGCAGTCCCTCTAAGCACAGACCAAGTCTCTGGGCAGGCAGGCAGCTATACACGGCTGCATTCAATTCACACTAACAGATACATGGCATGACCTTCACTTCCTGTCACTATTAGAAATAACTCCAGAAATGCAAAATACTCTGATATATTAAACCCCAAAAATATTTACCAAGCTGCTCAAAGTGATTTATTTCCACATCCCTTCTCTGTCAGGGCAGGGATTGCATTTTACTGATTATACACTGACTAAAATAGAGTGGTTTCACCCTAGATGCATTCTGGGTGCTATTGGAGTATTAAATGTTTAATAACAATTATTTTTTTTAAAAAACTGGCTTCTGTTGCCACATAGATAAAAGGCTTTCTGTCAGTCTAGCAATTACACTATGACACCTGACGATTTACCATTTCTGTACATATATTGATCAGAACAAAATATAATTGGAATTTGGCTTCCAGTTTTGCTAATAATGCAGAAAGAATAATAAAATCTAATGAGAGAAATTTTGCATATAGTCTTGGAATGATAACAGAAATTGAAAAGTGGAAACACTGAATTTAAAGAACTCATTCTTCCTTGTTATTCCTCTGCATCTGAGTATTTAGCTAAGATTTATTTGAAAAGAAAAACAATTTCATTTTGATACAGCTCAGCTCTGGTCACAGCTTTGACTGTTTCTAGTTTTCAGTGTTATTTCCTTTCAAAAATCCCATTTTAGCACTCACTGTGATCATAATTTCCTCTTTTCCAAGCTCTGAGAAGTTGATAGAAATCTGCTTTGCAGAAACCTTATCTACTTGTGTTGAAATGATAGCAGCAATGTACTAAGATTTTGTCTTTCTTCTTCCTAACCATCTGCCTCTTTTATTTGGAGTGGGAGAAAGCAGGCAGCAGCAATCAGATTTCCTTTGGTTTTCCTACCTCTAGCTTTTTGAGTCATGTTTTGAGGCTATCTTTGGCTGGGTTTCACCTTATCCTTTTTGTCTCTAGCAAGTTACCAGTACTGTCATTATTTCTTTGCCAATGTGCCCCCTGTCTAATCTAATGTTGGTAAAAACAAAGAGAGCAATGGAGCAAGGCGGGCTTGGAAGCCCCAGCTCTCCCGTGCCATTCAAGATGTCTGTCCTACTGTTCCCCAGTGTGTCGCTTTCACTGAAAACATACTTGGCTTACCTTAAATTACTCTTCTTTATATTTCTTTGTGATTTTGGCTCTTCAGCCCTTCTTATTCCAAGCATATCAACTCACTGTGATCACTTGGTTTGCTTCTGCAGCTTGCAGTTGAAATCTGTTGTTTCAGGCTATCAAAAAGAAGTGTCACCAACTGAATGTGAGCACAAGGAGTGCAAGGCATGATGCAGTTTCTCAGTTATCAATCTCTGTTATCAGAGCTTTGATTTCTCAGAGGTTAGATAACTACTTCTTGAAGAGCATTTCTCTTGAACATGTTCAGAAAATGAAGATCCGTGTTGACAATGGAAGCTCTTCTTTAAAAAAAGCCCAACAACATTCCCCACGAAATATGGCAGCCTAATAATTTTCTCTCTTGCATGTTTGAATGAACTAAGCTAAAGTTTCAAAGGTATCAGTCGTCATATTGGTATTGTAAAGCATTTCCCAAAGGGCCTTCTTTGTAGAGTTTGTGTTCTCAGTTCTTTTGGAATATCTAAATTTGGGCACTGAAAAATTGAGGTACCCAAGAACCACTGACTTTTTTTTTTTTAAATTTTGGCCTTCCAAACTTAACTTTAAATGACAAAACCACAAACTGCTTCTGCATTTTAGTGCATTGTGTTTTGCTTGCACCTATCCTGGTGTGATCTGACTTCCCGAGACCTCACAGGCAGGAGTGTTTCTCCATAGAATCTCCTCCAAGAACTAGGCTGTTGAGATGAATATGGTCAATAACTTACCAGTAATTTCCTCTTGATGTGGTCAAGATTACAGAGTTCATTGTAATACACTAAACTATCATCTGGCCACTTTGAAGGATGAGAGTCACCCAGCACGTTATCTGATGCATGCAGGTGGGTTGTGCTCTCATCAAAGTCCCCTGCTACCTTCTACTTCTGGTCATAACTTCCAAGGCAGAAAGAGCCTGGTTTTCATGGTACCTTTCAGCTTTCTGGCTGACCAGTACACAGGATTAATGAATGGGCAAAATATTTTCCTACAATATTAAGGTACAGAAAAAAATGGTGGCTTCAGCTCATGTATTTTTTTTTAACACCCACCTTACTTTAATTACTGACTTTCTTTTCTGGGAGTCATAAAACATGATTTGTTTTGATTGGTTTTGATATGGGTGCAATTTAGAAAATGACTATTAATCATTGAGCAGTGAGTCAAAGTGAAGAATTAATTCAGAATTTTAAATAGCACATGTCTCAGGTATATTCTTGTTTTAAAAAACATACTCATTGGACATCTTTTAGATGAAAAATTAGGACTAATATCCCCTCTACATTTTTTAAATTCTAATGCTCTGCTAGAAAATTATTATATTTTAGGAAATGTCTATCTTGGGTTTTTATGGAAGTAATTTTATTATTTGCAAAGTAGAAATGCTTCATTGTTGTAAAGGCACTGTAGTATCTATAGAGAAAAATACATTTAAGAATGGACAAGATAATGTGACTACATAGGAATGACCAATAGATACTTCTTCTGAAAATATATTTGATCTCTTTCTTTCTGATTTCAATAATAAGACAAGAGCTGTTTATTGACTATTGTCGCAATTTACTGATTTCTTTTAATACCACAGGCAGATGCTTGAAATCTCAATATTTGAACTGAGAAACACTGTAACAGAACTGGAGAAAAGTCTTAACAGTGTTGAAAATGAAGGTAAGTGAATTACAACAGTCTTTCTAATTGATTAGGAAACATGGAAAAATAATTCTTTTGGGAAGGATCTACAGGGGTTCAAATTTTTGTTTAGAAATGTAAGTTTTCATTTTTCAGACATGACTTATAGCTGTGGTGCTTCACATGTGAAATTAAGGAATACTATGTGTGGCCATGCTAGCCTTTTTTGGTTAATTATTAATGAAACTATGAATAATATGAATTCACAGAGTTGGTTAATATTCTTACCACAGTAAGCCTAGAGAAAATTTTCCTTGATTTATATTTTCAAGCTCTTTTATATGCAAAGATCCTTATTATGAGGATTACTAAGTGAAGACTTTCTCAGTCTCCAGTTAGTTAAAATGAACAGTTTTTAAAAATGCTTTTGCTTAAAATGACATTAACTAATCTGGGAATATAATAATTCTGTATTTGTTTTTAAGATAATGAATGGAAAACCAGATATGAGACACAAGTAGAATTGAACAAACAGCTGGGAAAGCAAATTAATATTCTTCGAGATAAGGTGGCACTTATTCGTGGAAATCCGGCAGGTAGAAATGGATATTGATAACTTTTTCAATAGAATTAGTGATTATATGTTGAAATTATATCAACAGGTCACATTTTCTGCTTATTTGTAGATAAACTGTCCATTGTTCGCACCTTTGATAAAATGCCTGTGGTAAGTACTGTGAGATTTACTTGGCTTAACAACAAATCACAGTCTAATTGGAAAACTTGTGTAGTCTTTGTTTTTTCATGACAAAAAATAGCAGCAGTCTGGTCTAGAAGCCAAAACAATCAGTTCTGCTTATGTTTTTATTGTTTCATATATGCAGTTGCTTATAAAATGATAAAATATAGAGTAAAATCCTTAAGGAGGAAGCACATAAGACCTGAACGTTGGGAAGAGTTATGTCGTGAAATTTTTGACTGAGTGAAGGTTTTATAACTGAATCTGCAGTAAGGCATACGAGATGGAATAGCTGGACTAGATCTATGAATAAGCATAAAAACATTAAACCTCATGGAATCATTTAGATTTTGACCACTCTTGCTGTAAAAAATGTCTTCACTTGTGACCAAATAGAATTCCAGCTCTTTCAGTCTTTTTATGCTGTCACTGGGCACTGCTGAGATGGGCCTGGCTCCCTCTTCTTCATTCCTTCCCATCACATATTTATACACATTGTTAAGAACCCCTGGGCCTTCTCTTCCCCAGGCTGAACAGTCACAGATCTCTCAGCTTTTCCTCATCAGATGTTCCAGTCTCTTAATCATCTTCATAGCCCCATGCTGGACTTGCTCCAAGAAGTCTGTATCATTCTTTTACTGAAGAGTCCAGAACTGGACCCAGAACTTCAGATACATCTCACAAGTGCTAAGGATAAGGGTCAGACTACCTCCCTTGACCTCATGGCATCATCTTCCTATTGCAGCCCAGGTAGCCACTGACCACCCTTGCAGCAAGAGTGCATTGCTTTCTTGGGGTCACCTTGCTCACCAGGACCCCAAAGTCACTGTCTTCCAGGCTGCTTCCTAGCCAGTCAGCCCCAGCATACACTGATGCCAAGGATTATTTCTCCCCCAGGGGCAGGACTCTGCATTTCCACTCAATGTGATTCCTTTCTACCTACTTCTGCAGCTTCTTGAGGTCCCTCTGCATGGCACCGCAATCCTCTGTTGTATCAGTCAATACTCCCAGTTTTGTATCAACCGTGATAACCTAGATGAATAGTTGCAGTAACTTTTTGCATAATATAGTCACAGGAGAACTCCTCATTCTAAGTAAATTTTTGCATCACTGAAGGAAGTATCTGTTTTCATTTTAAAATTTTATTCCTTGATGCACTCATACTTCTTGTCCTTTATTTCAACAGCATAAAATATTTTTCTGCAATCTTGAGGAGACAATGGCAAGAAATAACCCCCTGCAAATATTACGGCCATTTTGTCTTCTAAGGTAGTAAATGGAGTAAAAATAATTGTAGATTCAGAACGGCTTTTTCCTTAGCCTTTCATCTGCTGAAATATTTGACACCTTTTCTGCTTCTTACCTACTTTTAGAAATAATGAAGGTAGATAAAGATGTGATAATGCCTTGTAACATAAGCGGGGATAATGAACATTATGAAGTAGGGTTATTATGGTTTTTATTTCTGTTGCTTATGCTTACAGAAGTGTTACCATCTGACTTTTTTTGTGCTTCAGATTCTGAAGATTAATAGGAATTTAGTGACCCTGGAGGAGGCTGCATGCTCTGTTATTGGGAAGGATGATTATCTGCTGTAAGCAGGGTGTGAATAATTAACTTTTCTGATCTGATCCATGGCTTTCAGACAGTCAACATTTTTGCCAGTTTTAGTGTTGTCCTAGAGACCATTGTGTTTTGTAGGTAGGTAAGATTCTTTCTTTAACAGCCAATTAAAAAGAGAACAAAATATTCCCCATCCCACTTTCCTGTTTCACTGAGTTGATCTGAAAATATGACAGGATTATATTCAAAGGAAAGTCTTGAAGACAGAACAGTGATCTAGAAAATTTACAGCAGAGTCTGCTTTGGACAACATTATTCCTGTCAGCCTGTAAAGCACAGACTGGCGTGCATAGTTACAGTATCACAAGTATTTATTTCTGTCCAATTGCAAGTACTCTCCTAACTAATCCAATTACACCTTGCCAGGCACTCCAGGAGACATTACCAGTGAGATAATCGCCTTTCCCACCAATCCAGTACGTTCCTAATCCCTACTAAGTACTGCATTGCCTGCACACCAATGAGCTATGGTTCTGAGAGGTTTGATTACTGTTCCCATAAAGGGAGGAATGCCAGCACAACATGTATGAAATCTTTCACAAGTATGAAAGATTCATACTGCCAGAAGGAGTCTACAAGACAGCTTGAAGTGTCTTAGGCTCTCTTAGAGAAGCCTGGGAAAGTCTGGAGCCCATGTGCTATGTCATGCAGTTTCAAGTCCTTCCTTCATTCTTCCAGCTTAAGAGTTAATAAATCCTCCTGTTTGCTAGCCAGAGAGGAAGAAAAGCACATTAGGGATTTAGTGAAATGTTTCATTTTTTCCTTGTTTTGATTTTTTGGGAGATGGAGAGAGCAGAAAAATATAAAGGTATTTTGTGGGCTTTCCTGTTTTTTGGGTTTGGTTTGAGTTTTTTTTCACTGAAGCCACCAGAAAAGTCAGTGTTTATTTACAGATACTCTCGGAGAATGAAGAGCTGCTTGCTTTTTATATATATAATTTTAGAAAATAAAACCGATAAAAATACACAGCTAATTATTTTGTGGTGTTTAAACATTTAGGTTTGTTAACATTCTTTTGGGGTTTTTGAGAGTTGTTCAGGGGATTAGGGGAGAATATTTAGTTTCTTCACAGATGAGAATAAAGAGCAGATGTGAGTGGGTAGAAAAACAAAGAGTTTTCAGCCAGTCATCAATATACATTTGCTCAAAGTAAAAATGCTGAGAGTGGGTATATAAAGCACTGCGTGTGTGTCTGTAAAATCAAAAGTACACTGTGATATTCAGCTTTCAACTTGCAGTTGCATATGAATAGGAAATATATTCCTATATGAAAATATACTTCCTAGGTGTATTGCATAGGAAAAATTTCTTCGCTGAAAGGCTTGTCAAGCACTGGAACAGGCTGCCCAGGGAAGTGGCTGAGTCACCATCCCTGCAAGTATTTAAATACACATATTGTGGTGCTTGGCAGCATGGATTAGTAGTGGACTTGGCACTACTGGGTTAATGGTTGGATTTGATGATCCCAGAAAGATTGATTCTGTGATTGTGTGAAGCTCCATGGAAAGATCGAAAAGTGGTTCTTTCAGCAAGGTGATACAATTTCTAGAATGTGGCAGCTGTAGACAGTAGATTTTATTTTGAGCCACGTATTTAGAAAATTAAATATTGTTTTCAAGTATTTATAACCTGTGTTTCCAAGAAACTTAGAATTATAATTAGGGTTATTAGAAGGACCTCTAGTAATTCTTAATGTACTAAACAATTCCAGCTGTATTTAACAGAGAAGTTATCTCAAAGATACTAAAGAGATTTAGCTCACTCAGCTAGGCATTTAAGGTCCTACTATAGTGACTAGAGGGAGAAAAACATGTCTGAAGAATAATTCAACCTATTTAGACATAGGTAGCATAAAATGTTTTCTTGATATTAAGCACTACAGGGAAAATAATAAAAAAAATGATTAGTCATCAGGGACCCTGGCAGTCAGCAAGCTATAAAAACCTGAATGAAAGAGAAGAATACAAATGCAAATTCTGCAGTGATGAACAAGGAAGCTCAGAGGATTTTCTGTGTTGATAAATTGCAGTAATTGTTGCAGATGGCTTGCACTATTTTTGCTTTAGAATTAGAATTGTATTGATGAATAATTTGTTGCTATTAAAAACACCCCTGCACCATTTACATATACAGTTATCATTCTGAAGTCCTTATACTGATATAATACTTTTTTTTTTAATTCAGAAAAATCATGTAGGTGTCACATAGCAGTAAATGCAGAACCAATACCTTGAACACAGAAATTCTTGCTGCCACAGTTTAGAAAATAATTGTTGTGTACTGAGGGCAGATTAAAAATAACAGTGCCAAGCAAAAGGGATTTCCAACAGTGAAAACTGTTTAGTCAGTAATTTCCTTTATTTCCCAATGAATAATACAAATGTCATACAGTACTTCAGAAATAATTACAGAAGGAATGCATTTTCTCAAGAAGTCTAACATGATGTGAATTTTACTTGCTTCTTTTAAACATGCTGCTTTCATTTGTTTGCATTTTTTCACAAAATGAGTTTGGGTAAAATACATGTTCTCTGCTAAGCATAATTTCCCATATAAGCAGAAAGAAAACTGTTCCTTTCTCTCTCACCATTTCTGCAAGAATGAATCCCTAGATAGCAGCTTTAGTGTGCAAATACTGAAAAGCATACTGCAAAATCAGTTCAGAAGAGCACACTCCTGATAGCGTTCCCTTAGCAGCGCTCTAGTTAAGATTAGCCCAGGAACCAGGGCTTCTGTGATAAATCACCATTTTTTCATAATGTCCAGCACCATAGATGAGAAAAATCTGCCATTAAGGGCCAGACACTTGCTTTGCAAAGCGGCCTTTCTAGAAGGACAGTGACCACAGAACTGATAGCCTCACACAACCACCTCAGGGTGTTTGCTGTCAGTTTTAAACTATAAGCAGAGTGTATGGCAGTGTCACACTGGAGACATATGTGATTGCCATATGACAGGAAGGGAATCTTGTGTTTGTGAAAACATGCAATGAAGACTTTGTATTTCAGTAGGTGTTGATAACTGCCTATAGGGAACATCAGCACTTGTAATGGCATAGGAAATGTTGATGATTCTCCTAGCAAGTAACTGTTAAAATGAAGCTTGTTGCTCTTCCTGGATTAAGTCATCAGTGACTGTATGGAAAGAAGAAATCTGGTATCCTAGCTTTTCATGAAAAAACTTGGAAGTATTTTGGGAAAAGTTCTGCCTCTGGTCTAACTGCCCTAAGCTGTTATTCTGCCTCCTCACAGACTTTCCCTTCCTACTTCTTTCACTTGACCTCAAATAAATATTTTTAATGCCTCCAAGAGACCTTTTTGATTTGGAATTTTTTCTTTTCCTTGTCAAGTTAGCATTAGCTGTTCCTCCTGGTGGCCTTGCTCAAACCAGGAGACTGTGTTACTCAAATGACTTTGTTGTGTGCCCAGAGGCAGAATACACTTTGTGTTTCAAAGAAAACAATCAGAGAAAAATCTTGGAGTCAAGTGACGTTCCTATCTGTCTGTTGTCAAGAATTCCTTAGCAATTGATGGAGATTCTGGGATGTCTTCCAGAGAAATTGTGTAAGGAATCCAGCCTTTTCCAGGTCCTCATGGAGAGATGCTAAGTGAGACATTGCAGAGTCAGCAACACCTTGTTCTGTCAATCTGAACTACAGCGCTGGAGGTCTCTGTTTTAGCTTCCGCTGCCCAAGTCAACGGATAACCCCCTTGAGCAATGTGTGGAGACCACTGAAATAAGGATTTAGGGAGTGAGCATCCCACCCCTGTTACAGTGCACTAAAGCAATTGCACTCTGGATCTGGTTTGGAATCTAAGGATGACGCTGACCACAAGGGGGCACTTGGCATTTAGGCAAGTACAGGGAGCCTTTCCTTGCCTGCCATGGAGAAATAGCATATTTCTCCATGCAACATGCTTTTACAGAATCCAGTGCATGTTGCATGGAGAAATATGCCATGCTAAATAATTTTTAGGTATGATTTTTTCTGTACTATATGACTCGTGAATTTATTATTGATACCGATCTAAAATAAATTTCCATTTCAGTAAAACTAAAGATGTATTGTTAGTTTTTGCTCCAAATGAGTTTGAAATGGTATGTGAAAAGATTCAGTTAAGTCAGCTGATGAATGTCAGCTCCTCGTGTTTGACAGAAGGGAGCTTATTTTCTAAACAAAACTTCACTTAATTAAAAATGTCAAGTAGAATGGGTTGCAAAAGGCTTCTTGTGTTGCATTTTGTTTTCAACACAAGTGATTGATATATAGTTTCTGTTCTAACTAATGGAGACAAAAAAAAAAAAAAGGGGAAGCAAATTGCCATAAGGATCATTAGTCTGCACAAGCAGGGGTCTGATGAAAACAAGTTTGAGCTGCATGATGATAGCATGGATTTGTCACCTTGTCTGTTGTGAAATGATTGTTAGAAATTGTCACCTCTGTTGCCACTGAGAGCAGGGCAAGGAAAAATCCAGAATCAGAGCAACTTATGTGGGTGGCCTTAAAATTCAATTGCAGCATCTTTACATATAATTTAATTTTCATGCAATGTTAAGCCAAATGTGTAACTTCATTCGACTGAAAAGGAAATGGTGTAAAAAAAAGAACTGGAGATCTGGTGCTCCCTTTGTGAGACTCTGGGCTTCGTCATTGCTGGACACAAGATTAATGTCTTTGCTCTGAGAGTGAATCATGCTAAGCACTGCAAAATTCTGTTATATAAAGGAAGTATTCATTTAAAATCTCAGTGTGTCTTTTAGCTTTTTACCAGCTTGCTCAGAGTGGTTTGACATGGATGATGTATTGAAAACTAAGGATCTTAAATTCAGGTTAAATGCCTCAGTCAGCTTATGTCTCCTTTTCAAGCATATGATGTCCAGCTATTCAAGGCTTAGTAGAAAAACCTGCAATGAATCTATCTTAAAAAAAAATCATTCAGGATTCAGTTAAAGTACTTCTAAAAAGCTTTTCCAGAACTTGTCATACTGGTTTATCCTGGAGTTTGTTGACAATTTCTCATTCTGGGGGAAATCTGCATAGCTGGGAAACTCCTTCTCTTGAGCTCCCACTGGTCCTTGCTTTGTTTTCAGGCTTTTTTTTTGTGATGTAAGAACTCTGCTACAAGTCAGTGTTACTGTATGCTTTAAGTTCTGTTTTCTGTGAACTTTTGTGTTGTTTTACAGTATTAAGCACTAAGCTGATTACGCAACCATGGTCATAGAGAATTGAATCTGTTTCGGTGAGGTTTCTTTCTGCATACTTCCCACAGAATTCAGGAAAGGCAAATCCAGCTCTTAATGGTTTGACTGAGTTTATATCTGTTGTTTCTCACTTCTTGATTTGTATTGATGCACAGCAGCTAAAATCTTCAGATCTACAGGGATTCTGCTAGTTCTCCAGTAACTGCCTTGGAAATAGGGTTCAGAGACAACCTGTACTACAACCAGTCCTGGCTAAAGTAGATCTCTAGAACCTCTCAGAAGTTTTGTCTTTTAAAGTTTCCTAGTGTCTGGTTTTGAAATTGCATTCTATAGTGTTTGGTGACTTGGAGAGGTCTTTTAGGTGAGTAGGAATGTCTGTGTCACAAGATTTCCACAAGAACTTCAGTACTGCTATACTGAGCTCTGCATCATCAATCAGGTTCATGGATGCAGGAATAGAAGTTCTCAGGCTGAGTTAGCTGAGTAAGTTTCTCTTTCCTGAGAAAGGCAGCTAGATTGGAATTCAAGTAGATTGCATATTAGAGATGGAAAACCAATGGGAAGTTGATAAGAAAAACCCAAGTAATGTGCCTGAAGTTCTGCCTCCTTTCCAGAAACAGACATGACCTTTCAGCCTTTCTCACTTTTCCCATCTCCCTTGATGCAAATATTTTCATTTCTGACTCACAGCCTGGCTTCAAAATTTATCTCAGCACTGGTTAAGTAAGATTGTGGCATTCTCAGGCTGTAAGATATGAGAATGCAAGCTCTTGGAGAAGCAGAGGACTAAAATGTAATGCAACTAGTTTATTTCTGGGTTAAATTTCATGCTATTAGATAGAAGAGGCTTTCTTCCTCAGGTAATATGTGTAGAGCAACCTTGCCAGGTTGCGCCCTGTTAAAGGGATGATCACCAGGAAGCTTTGCGTTGAGACTCCGGGAAGGACTTCAGCAGCAAACCAAGCAGCTCTATTCATCTTGTGCTTGTGGGCAACCACAACAGCAGCAGCTCAGATGTCTCTGTTATTTGACAAAAGCAGATGTGAAGAATGTAAGACATTGCATAGACTGCTTTATTAGCACTAGGTTGTAAAATTCTGCCTGAAGTGCAATTTCAGCTCCAGTCCTACTTTGATTTTGGGCTTCACTTCCCAGTCTGTAAAATTTGAGTATTTTATAGCTTTCTTATTTCACAAGAGATTTGTAAGCATGGGTTTATTACAATTTATGAGATAGGGGTGGTAACTGTATACTTTTAGTCACATTATCAACCTATTTCCGTCTGCTTGCTCATCAGAAGCAGCGCAGTGCACCGTTTGTTTGCTTGCATTTGGATAACATCCTTGCTCCAGAGCTGAATGAGTGCCCAGGCATCTGCAGTGGACCAGCTGCATTGGCAGCAAAAAATAGACAGTGCTTCTGAAAGGACTAATGAAGAAAAGATCTAAAAGTAGTTTACTTTGTAAGTGAAAAAACGCAAAGAAATTAGATGAGTACCATCACTTAGGAGATACCAAATTGCTGTGTTGTAACAGCTGCAACACCACATCTTGCTGTCTTATATAACACTGATGGACAATCTATTAAGGAAATACATAGTGTGCTGTGGATTTACATAGAACAAATCTGGAGAGCAGCGTGAACTTTTGTATTTACTGTATTTGAGCTTACTGTGGTGATACAAAATATGTGGTAGGTGGTACAAAATATGTTGTACAAAATATGCTGTCACATGGTTATAATCTTTAATGTTCAGTGAGGTCAAGAAGGCAAAAAAATTTAATTTCCTAGCTCAACAGTGCTGAGGTCTTCTCTGTCTTGTTTAATTCTGTAGAGACACTGATGTTGAAATGAAGTAACACATGACTCCAGTGGAATTAAGCCAAATCTTCTCTTTAATCTGCAGCTTACTTTTTCTCCTTGAATTGGCCAACATTGCCTGAATTGACTGTAGGAGCCTTCTGTATTTGGACAAAGATTTCATGTGCATCTAAGGTTCTTCTGCTTTAATTAGGAAAAAAACCCTGCAACAACCCCTCAATTCTTTTCATGTCTTCAGTATTTCTGTTGTAACAGATTAAAGTTAATAACAGTTCAATCAGGGGCAAAATATTCTTCAAAGATACAGCTCGACTGTATCTCTTTTTTTTCCTTTTGGACAGTGGGAGGGATTATTCTCTCTTGCAACATATTTTAAAAGTACTGTGCCTTTCACCATGCTTCTGCAAAATCTTGATTTTAATAGAAATAATTCCTAGGGAAATCTTCATGAAACCCAGAATTTTTAAAATGGAAAATAAAATTTGGAGCCAAATAAGTAACATGTTATGCAGAAAATTGTGGAAAAGAATAAAAGTTGCAATAATCTGCAGATGCTAGAAAAGACTGGAGACTTAAAACAGGCAGATGTTATTTTTTTACCAGCAGCAAGCATTCATAAACTCTCTGAGAAATGAACCACATATGGATATTGGCCTTCTAGATCTGAGATTAGCGTGATAAATAGGGAAAAAAATTAAATATTCCCATGGAAAAAGAAGAGGAAAATATTTGGAGAATTGTTATCTTCTTTCAGTGTTTACCAGGAAGATCTGGTAAACAAAAGTCTAGCAAAGCATTAAGGTCATGAGAAGAAATAACTGATTATTAAGGGAATGGTCAAGTAATCGGTATAGAAAGGAAAGGATTCATCTGTTCTGACTGAGGAGGTACTTGTGTTAGAGATAAAAAGAAATACAAATCCTGAAACAGATACTTATTTTGCGCAGGGGACCTAAGCAAACAAATGAAAAAACCTGACTAACCAGGAATGTAAGAACATTGATGGCAAAAACATGAACAGATAACAAATATTAAAGGTACACACTTGCCAGGAAAGGACAAAACAGAGATAGATGCAGTGTGTAGCAGATGTGAGAGACCTTGACAATAATATTGTTGATTCTTTCTTCATCAGCTGTTTGGATTAATTTATCCTGAGGATGGATTGGAAAACAAAGTTTAGACACGATAATATTGGGAAATAATACTGAAATGTACAATGAAACAATATGACTCAAATATTAGGACACAAATATTTACTTTTCTGTATATAGCTGTCTGCCTCTTGACTAGGTCTTGTAATTCCTGCTATAGGCAGCTACAGGTCTTATTCATACAGTCAGCTAGGTAAAGAGATTTGTGTCTAGATTTGTTTTGTTGTCATTTTCAGTGGAATAATTGTGTAAACAAAGAGTCTTGAAGATGTTTCAGTGTAGAGTAGCCTAGTACTGCTCCAGAAGGACGTCTTGTGTAACCCATGTGTCATACCTGCCACACATGAATGTCTTGGACTCTTTAGAACATCTCAGATGGAACTGAGTTGAGCTCTTTAGCTGCTTAGCTGAATGAATCACTGCACATCATTGATTGTCTTCACTGTGACTCAGTAGGAGTTCAGTTCACATTTGGACACTCAAATATAAATACCCTCACCTCAGACTGAATCCCATCCAGTCAAATATACATATAAATATAGTATTTGGATGTATGAGTTTGGATATAATATCATTAGATTACTGCCAGAAATGGTATTGTACGTTATACTTGTAAATAAAAACTAAAAACCAAGTGCTAATTATGATGAGGCATAAAACTCAGTGGATAATTAACACATTTTATCAGAAAATACTAGATAAAAGGGAGACAATGCTATTTTAGATTTTTAAAATCTACAAGAACATTGCAGAAAAGCTAGTCAGAAACCTGTCAGATCAAGTGATCATGAACTCATTCATTTTAAATTTAACATGTATATATTGCCTAAGTTTTAAGTAAAGGCAGAAACAATAAAATGAAGGACAAAGGAAAAAATAGCTAATGTCAGCAAGTGCTTGAAAGAAGAAATGACAATAACCAAATCCTAAGGAAAACTCAAAGAACTAGATGTGCTTAAAGTGAGGGAAATGGGTAATCCATATCTTAGGATTCTGAAAGAACTGGCTTGTCACATCACTGATCTGATAGCAAGTGGTTCTAATAAACATGTGCACATTGTGTGCACTGGAGAAAAGCACTCTTTTTTGGTTTTAAGATAAAGAGAGGAATAGTTGTTGCAAAATGAAATTGAAATATGGATATATTAAAAGGCATTCATGGTGGCCAAACCTGTTGACAGTCTGTAATAAGACAATATATTTGTTGTCACAATGAATATAGTAATCATGTTCACTGTGACCTCTGATAAAGATATCATGTCACATGGGAAGTGACTGATTAATTTGGAGAAAATGAAACTGAGTAGATTTGTTGAAGGAGTAAAGAGCTGGCAAATGGAACATGATAGCGGTGATTAGTGAAGGAGTCTGCCGGGAGAGTACAAGCAGAGGTCTTCCAGGACCAGGTTTAGGATGAATCTTAATATTTAATGCATGACCTTGATAGACAGAGTAGAATTAGATTATGATATCTCTCTCCTAAAACCAATTATATAATATAATTAGGATCTGAATGTGGTTTAGAAAAAGAAAGACAGTGAAGACTGTTTAAAATGTGAGTAAAATTTAATAGTATAGACCAAAGGATTTAGGAAACAGTAAAGAAATTATGTTATGAATTGAGAATTGATAGAACTGCAGAGGAGCATCTGGGTGTTCTAGCTAATATCTTGTTGACTGTGAGCCATCATTGTGCAGCTGTGCAAAAGGAAAATACAATCCTAAAATTTATATAGGTAAAGAAGTATCACTGACATTGTTCAAGACAGTAAGATGGCTTTTGGAGTACTGCATACTGTAGGTCAGTTCTGTTCTCCAGCCATAAGAAGACTGAGCTTCAGCCTGGTGTACAAAGGGGTTACTAGGATGATTAGATAAAAGGAAAGCCTGCAGTGTGAAAGATAATTTTTGCAAACTCAGCTTAATCATTCTAGTAAAATGAATGTGGCAAAAGTTGCTCATGACTTCAGTCTACACGTGCTGGAGACAAACACCAGGGAGGAAGAAGAACAGTTATCTTAAAACACATTTAAGTACAAGAACAAACAGGTATAAACTGACCTTGAATAATCATAGTATCATAAAATGGTTTGGCTTGAAAGGGACCTTAAAGATCATTAATTCTAACGCCTCTGCCATGGGCAGGGACACCTTACACTGGATTGACTTGCTCAGAGTCCCATCCAACCTTGAAGACTTCCAGGGAAGCATACACAACTTCTCTGGGCAATTTCTGAGTGCCAGTGCCTCACCACCCTCACAGTAAAAATTATCTTCCTAATATCTACTCTAAACCTGTTCTCTTTCAGTTTAAAGCTATTGCCCCTTGTCCAGTCACTACGTACCTTTGTAAATAGTCCCTCTCTGGCTCTCATGTAAGCCCTTTTCAGGTACTGAAAGGTGCTATAAGGTCTCCCCAGAGTCTTCTCTTGTCTGAACAATTCCAACTGTCTCAGCCTGTATGGAGGAGCGATGCTCCAGCCCTGTGATTTTTGTGGTCCTTCTCTGGTCCTTCTCTGCTGCAACAGGTCCACATCCTTATCTTAGGAGACCTGGAGTTTGATGCAGTACTCCAGGTGGGGTCTCAAGAGAGCAGAGCAGAGGGCAATCACCTCCCCTGAGCTGTTGGCCACACTTCTTCTGATGCAGCCCAGAACACGGTTGGCTTTCTGGATTGCAAGCCATATTGCCAGATCATGCCAAGGTTTTAATCTACAAACACCCCCAGTCCTCCTTCTCAAAACTGCTCTCAATCCATTATCTGGAAAGGATACACATTCTCTCTAGACTTCCTATTATCACTAACGTACCTATAGAAGTAGTTTTTCTTCTTGCCCTTGACATCCCTGGCCATGTTTCATTCTATCAGCTTTCCTGAGCTGATCCCTGACTGTTCAAACAATCCCTATATTCCTCCCAGTCTACCAATCTATGTTTCTACCCTCTCTAGACTTCCTTTTTGTGTTTGAATTTGTTCAGGAGCTCCTTGTTCATCCACAGAGACCTCCTGGCATGTTTGCCCAAATTCCTCTTTGTTGTAATGCAGTGTTCCTGATCTTGGAGGGGGAAACCCTATGTTAGAACCTTCTATAAGAATGTCTCTGCTAGATGGAATGGATCAAATTATGAATGGGATTATGAAAACCAATTTGCTGTGTGAGAAGTAGAGGAAGACCTGCTTGGGTGTGTGTTTTACTTCCACTACACAGCAAGCAAAGATTTGGCCAGTGCCAGTAACCAAAAATGGACTTTACTGCTGCTACTAATTTCAATTGTGGACAAGGTAGATGGCTGCACACCTAAGACAGTCTCCCCACAAAGTACTGCCTTCTAACCCAGTTGGTATGAGTTAGCTTTGACATCCCATGTGCCTCTTCAACCAGCCTAGCAGCTCTCTCAGCAAGTGGTTTGAAAATGGATGTGCTGGTAAGATGTGCAATCTTCTTCCTACTAAAAAGGAGTCATCAGAGGGAACAAAGCAGCAGTTCTGACTGGTCACCACAAGGTGACTTTGCTAAGCTACCAAGGAGCAGCAGTGTGGAAGACTGTACCTGCGTCATTTTAACGCAGTGGAAATGAGTAGTGCATATAATTGTAGCATATGGTTAATTGCTTTTGTCTCTGCAGTGTGCCAGCCAGAATCATGAAAACAAAAAATGTACAGGAACCAAACAGAATGACAAACATCATAATGCTTGAAGAATAAGGACTATGGTAAGGACATCTTTATACAGAATGGAAATAGTTGTAAAACATTGTTTTATTTACCGTAACCACAGGGTTCCTTAATGGAGGTTCTTAAACAGCTAGAAGAAGAGAAGAAAAGTCTCCAGAATCAGCTAAAGGACTATGAACTTAGACTGGAACAAGAAGCAAAGGTTTGTAATCACTCTATCCTGCTAGGCTATAAAAGCTGTTGTGTGACAGACAATGTGTGTGGAACACACAATAGAATAGTTCCACAGAATGTGTCACTGGAAAAAAGACTTTGCTGTATATTTGAATTTTCTGTATGATTCAGCTTTTAAAATTTGTGCTTAATGATAGCCTATATCTCATTTGAACTGTAGGCTTACCACAAAGCTAATGATGAGCGACGCATGTACCTCTCAGAGATCTTACAGGTAAGAAAAATGTGTGACTCAGTAACTTTTAATGCTCTCTTAATATAACAGCAGCATCTGTTAATGCCATTAGATCAGGGCATTTTATCACTTCATTTGTATACCAAATATGTTACAAAAGCTGCTTTTTAAAAATTTTTAGGGCCATAAATTGAAAGATTGCTACTGTTTATTTATTTTAAATACTTTTTTTGCTTTTGTAACAATTGGAGTTTTAATGTTCCCTAGCATAGTCAAAGTGCCCTTAACTGAGAAAGCTGAAGCAATTTTCTGGTGCTTGGCCATCCATTAGTCACAAGACTGCTGTGCAGAACAGAACAGAAGCAAATTATTAGCAGTAGTGACACCTATCTTAAGTAGTAATTCCTCCTTTTCTTACGTCTTCTTTTTTCTTTTAAAGACAAACCATCCGACCAGTTCAGAATGAAATACAACACATATTTCTATTAACTTTATAAAACAGTGATAGGACATCTTGTTTTGGTGAAATCACAGGTTAAATTTTATTGCTGCAAATTATGTAATACATAAAATTTTATACTACGAACTGGAGGAACCTGTAAAGGAATCTGTAAAGATTTATAATACTTCTTATTCTGGAAAAGCTCTAAATTCCTAAATAATGTAAAAGTAATAGCTTAGTGTGATATTCAAGAATGGCTGTCACTGAATCCCTTTCATAGCTAACTGGGGTAAAAGCCTGTAATTAGCAGTGTTTCCATGTGTCTGCACAGTGGGTAACTGATTCTCTTACATGGTTCATTGCTGCTTTGGGAAATCTAAAAGAATTGCTTAAATGAACTTTCCAGCATGAAACAAACAAAAAAAAAACCTAGGAAATGCTCGTGATCACTGTTAATATGTTTAAATTAACAGTGAAACTGAGAAATTTTGGAGGAAGAAAGTAGGAAATAAAAGCAGATTTTATTAATGAACATGCTAGCAAGAGGAGTGCCTATGTTCAGCTCCCTATAAAAACATTAAATATGCATAGAACACCATTTGAAGTGAGGTATATGCACTGGCATGTTGTATAGTAGGGCACTGGGGTCTAGGATTTTGCCATCAACACTCAAGGTAGTGCATTATATTTTCAGCAATTAATTATTTACTCACATGATTTCAATATCATATGAGTGCAAAATGGTCATCTTCGGATTAATATTCCTATCTTTAGCTCTCTAAATGTCAAATAGCCATTCTAAAGTAGTCGTAGAGGAATCCTCTGTAATCTATGGAGAAAGAATCATGTCTAAGGTGCAAAGCATCACATCTGTTTTAGGTCAAGGTGAAATTAATTTCCTGGGGGACTTTTCTGTCCCTCCTCCTGAGCTCTAAGCAGAGCCTAAGTGAGTGGTTTAAATTAAACATCTACTTTGGACATTGCTGATGTGAGCATGGCTGTCACCCTGACTGCATTGGGGCAGCCCCCACACCTCAGCTACTGTGTGCAGTTTTGAGCACCTCAGTATACGAAGGGCTTCAGTCTACTTGAGTGTGTCCCAGGGAGGGTGAACACTGGTGAAAGGCCTCAAGGGCAAGATTTATGAGTAGCAGCTGAGGTCACTTGGTTGGTTCAGCTGGGATGACAGAAGGCAAAGGGGTTACCTCATTGCTGAGCAGTGACCTCACCACAGGCTACAGCTTCCTCCAGGGGGGCGGGGGAGGGAAAGGTGCTGATCTCCTCTCCGTGGTGACCAGTGATAGGACATGAGGAAAGGGAATGAAGCTGCATCAGGGGAAGTGCAGATTGAACATTAGGAAAAGGGTCTTCATTGAAACGGTGGTCAATCACCGGATCGTGATCCCCATGAAACTGGTCATGGCACCAAGCCTGTCAGACTTCAAGGATCAACTGGATGACTTTAGTTTTAGGTAGTCCTGCAAGGAGCAGGGAGTTGGACTTGAGGATCCTTATGGGTCCCTTCCATCTTGAGATATTTTATGATTCTTTGGTTTACTTTTGGTTTCAAAAGAACCAGTGGTTTTATCTGTTCCCTTCAGGTCTTCTTCTGCTATATGTGTGCCCTCTCTTTTAACATCTTTGGTTCATTTTAACAGTAGAGGCAGAAGTAAACGTGCATTCAGTCCAGAGTCTTTCAACTGTATTAAAATATCAATATTCTAGAGTCTGCACACTAATATTGGCTGCTGTTGAGTTAGGATTTACCCATAGGCTAACATTTTCCATAGCTTGCACAGTAAATATACCACATGGTATTGCTATCCTGTGACAACAATGTATTCTAGTGACACACTCTTATTTACAGAGAATGGATATAGTGTTCTTTTAAGCCTTTGTTTTCCCTCATCATGTTTGTAATTTTTTATATCTCACAGTAAAAAAAAATTCAAAATAACAGAATGGAAGTTTTTAACTGGTAAGTATTCAAAATTCCCAGGTGTTCTAGGTTTTTCCTGCTTTGTTTTGGATCCCTCCTGAAGCCTGCGGCAGAAGCAGAAAGAGAGATGTTTCTGAACAGCCATTTCTTGTATTTATCTTTTTATTACTGAGTGCTTTTCTGATTTTTTTTATATTTACAAAATATATTTCTCTTCTGAATGCTTTTGATGTTTATCTTGTCTGGTCCATAAGGATACAGCCAGTTTTAAATGATAGTCCTAAAATAAATTAAAAATTGTACAATCGTGAGAATTCATGATAGAAGCACTAATGGTTTATGGCATATTCTTGTTTGCATTTTTTGTTTTGTTTTCAATCTGACAAAACATTGGTTTGGGATTTGAACTCCACAGATCTTAAAGGCACTCTCTGGTGGTATTCAGAAATCAGTTTGAGAGGCAAGCAAAGAAGAACTACAGTGGTTCTTTAAAAAGACCATTCTTTCAGGCCAGATTTTTGCCACAAACTGTTGCTAACATAGTGGAATCTGACTTGTGACTGGGATTTCTTTGCAGAAAAGACCCAGGGTTATGGATTGCTACAGTCATAAAACTGCTTGTACAACAATGGCTGATTTTATTTGGGATAGGCTTGGAGTAAACTGTACCAGAAAAAACAGTGCTATGGATAAAAATCATATATACCAGCACTTTATATTTCTATAAATTACAAAAACAGTGACAGCAATCTTGGCAATGCTCTTGCCTCGTGTGTCACAGAATTACATCTGCTCAGATATGATAAGATGATAAATTATATTAGCCATCATCTTTAATACTGGAGTTCCTCGAGTACAAAAATTTCTTGCCTTCAAGAAAGTAAATCTGTGCAAATCCTATTTACTTCTGTAACTGTGATTGTGGTTAGGATTTAACTTGTAAATTTTGGCTATTGCAGACCTCAGCTAAACTTAAAATTGTTGAAAGGCAAAAACCAGATGCTCTGACTGGCAAGGGAGAAAAACAGATACTGAGGTAAATTTCCTTTATATTCCCTGTTTTCTGGTTTATTCTTTTTTGCTAAGTACTATGTTTTGAACATTGCAACTTTCTGTTCCTGATAAATATCACAGAGCATAATCCCACTGACAAAGTATTAGTCAACATAGTTTTTGATATTTCTTTTCAATCAGTTTTATTTCATGCAAATGTTGAGAATATGTCTGTTTACATCATTATTTAACAGATTTCTTTTTAGTTATATGGGTTAGAAATATAAATTTGAAAACAGTCCACCTGTTCTGAGATATATAGAAATAAAATCAATTTCTGATTGTAATGCTTGTGGATAAGCTTGAAATTGGAGGAAATTTACTTTTTAACTGAACTGAATATGTTGCGAATATGAAGTGTGAAGAATATAGGGAATCATATCAAACGATTGTTGGACCCAGTAACCTGCCTCCAGTGGCCATTAACAGATACCTACAAAAGTGTAGAAGCAAGCAGATATAATACTTGATTTTGGAACTCTCCCAAATACTTTCTATTTGGAGACTTCCTAAGCTAGTATGGTTACTATGTATTTAGTGTCTCACAGTAAATACTCTTCCACAAACTCATTTACCTATATTATTAAAATGAACATACACAATAAGTATTGGGATAATCTAAAAATGTAATGAGTAAAGTATAAATATGAAATTGTGTAGATGTATTGGCTTACCAGCCTTTTCCATTCATTCTGTGTAAGCACGGAATCACAGGATTTCATAAATTGGAACAGTAGATCTTCCTGTTCCACGAGAGGATATTAATAGAATATGTATTAATGCAGCACAATATGAATTCAGTTCTATGACTGAAGTTTCTCAATGCATAAAAAGCACTGTGTGGGTTTGAAGTGCCCCATATGCCACTGGATCACTTCTGGCCCCGGTGATATTTAACATGGTTCATATGGAGAAGGTCAGAAAGCTAGAACCAGGAGGATTCACTGCCTCTGCAGTGAGATTAAATATCGTCAGCCAGATACTGAGGTTTGCTGAGGGTTAGCACTGATCTCTGATTATGATGAGGTTTTTTACAATCTATTTTAGTAGACCATTACTTACCCTGAAATAATGTAACAGTGTGTTTCTGTAATTTTCTTTATATCAAACAAAAGAAAATAAACTGTAAAAGAAAATAAAATGTCCTGTAACTGCTGGTCTCAGAAGATGTGTAGTATAACAAAATATCCCCTTTCAAACAATTTTCCCTAAGAGGATTTTTTTTTAACTTTTCGATGTACTTTAAACATGTGAAGATAATTGTTCTTCCTTTAAATTGTCCTTAGTATAAAAGGACCTAGTTTTCAAAGGATTGACTTTTATAACCAGTGACTTACAACTTTCAGGAGAAACTTTGATCTTTGCTGGTAGCATGCATGTAAGAATGGGATTTGGTATAGTTTGTATTTTAAGAAAATCCTAGAATATAACTATGTACCCCTTGAATATCACAAGGTCAGACTACAGCCATTGTTATATTATTCCTTTTTAATTATGTTTTGATTTATAGCCTGGGGGTTGTTTGTTCAAGCTGACATTAATGAGAAATAATTTCATTAAAATAAGAGAAGATGTGCATGTTCTTGAAAATAATTTGAAAATTTTCTGTCTAGAGTTCCTATCTCACCTCTGTTGCCCTTTTACAAAATACCTGCATTGGAATTCAAATCACTAAGAAACTGCTTAATGCTTATTTTAATTATAGGAAGAGGTACGGAAAGCCCAACCTGTCTATTAAAGTGACACTGAAAACATTTTTGGGTAGTAAATGATGCATTCAGTTTCCTGGCCGTCCTAACACAGAAGCAAGTTCAGTAGAGGTCCTTTTTGTGGTTATTTACAGGATGAGAAGATAGGCTAGCTGACAGTTGGAAGAACATGGATGTCTTGATGGCTCATATCTCTGATACTGTCTGAGCAGCCAATTTATTGCCATTCTGACCCTTCCTGTTATACTGAGACTTATGGTGGGGCTTATTAGCTCAGTTTCAACACTGCACTGCTGCAGTTACCTGGCTTCTGAGTCTGCAAGTCCAGCTGGTTTTGAGTGCAAGAGGTTTTGCTGCCTGCAGAATTCCACATAGGTGTTTTCTATCTGCTTTGCCCAGTCGTACAGTGATCTACAGTTTAGTCAATTGATTTTGAGTAATCAACTGATTTGAACTTGAATAATCAATTGCTGAGGACACTGGATTGTGGCCTTGGATTGTGATCTTCCAGGTCTGAATAAAAGTAGCTCCATATCTGTATGGGCACAGTTCTCCCTTCAAGACTAAGACTGCTTGTAAGATCTGGAACAAAGGATGTGTCAATCCCTAGATGGCTAGTGAGCCCTAGGTTTGACTTTGTTGGTTCTTTGCCCATAAATTTGAAATTTGCACAGATACCATTATCGTAGCTTCTATCACATACCTGGGTATGACAAGTATAATGGTGTGATGTTGTGATATATTTTCCTTTCCTCCTGCATTTGCTTGAGAGAAACACTGAAGCTCTGTATATTGTTTTTAGAGTATGTAAAGTGCTGCCTGTCCTCTGCAGTAATGAACAGGAAGAGAAACAAAGGGATATTGCATAGGAGCAGGGATGCAGGCTTCTTGATTGGGCGAATGACCCTTCCATTTTGGGGAAGAACCATTCTTTCCCTGGAGATTTTTTTACATTCCCACTTATTTCTTAGAAGATGAAGATGAAATTCTAGTTGGTTTCATGTAGATGGTGTATATATCATGAGTACCACTTCAAAAGTCTGCTAGCAGCATCTCCTGCAGGCATTTCTGGTGATCATGGGCTCAAGAGCCTGGCTCTCCAGAGTGGAATACCTGCAGAGAATTGTAACTGTAACTGCATCTACATGAAGTGGTTTTCCATTTTCTGATGGGGATTCTTTAACTGATGAAAATGTCTCTGTAGCCAGTTATCACTCTCCTAGTGCCAATATTTAGTATTCTGTTCATGTTCTTCAAATGACATCACTTAGGTAACAGGAATCATGGGATGAAGATTGAGTTTGCAGAATAATTAGATGCTCTGCCAACCTGTGAACCTAGAAATAGACTTGTTTTTTTCCTTTCTCAGGTTTCTTAATTCACAGTAGTAATCAGATATGCAAATACAGAAAGCATACACATTTTTAGCAGTTAAAATGTACAGGGAACATGACATTTACTGACTAACTTCACCCATTTTATTTCAGAGGAAGACACAGTGTTCCAGGAAACCCGAAGATGGTTAATCCTCAAAACCGATCAATTAAAAAGACTGTAGGAGTAAACCAGCTTCCACAACTAAAGCACTGATTTAATATCAATGTCAAGAATTTCCAGTCACTTTTTAAAAAATTTAATTTAACTGAAAGTTTCTAAATTGAAAATGAAAGTATTCGTGTCTTGTTGCAATTCCAGGCCCAGATTGGAATGTGTTCTTGGCTGCCTTAGTGTAAGTGTTCCTCTGCCTAATGGAATTGCTCTTCTAGTTGCCATCTTTGTACTGGTGATCTCTGACCCATTCCATTCTGGTTCACATCAGTGATTCTGAGTGTGAGGGTGTTGGAAGACTTGGAGAATATTTAACGTCTTTATACACTGTGTAGATCCTTGAATTATTTGACTGCACAGCAGCCATGGAAAACAAACAAGTCTCTAGCATTTTTGACCTGTCAACCAAGAAGAAGAAAAAGGCAGATTGATGTAACCTGAAGTATGGTCTAAATATAACTTTTTAAAACTTAGCTTGCCACAGATCCTGTGTTGACTACCACTTTCTGTCTGCATGATTTAGAAGCACAGCACCATTTCCAGCTGCTTTAGGCACTAGTAATGGATAGAAATGACAGAAAATTGAGCACTTTTTATTAAGGAATCTTCAGAGCCTATCTTGTGGAATGGTTGTTTCTTTTAAACACTATATATGTGTTGTGTGTCCTGATATTGGTATGTTGCTCTTTGAAATTTGAACTCTCAAATGAACCCTTGTATTCACAGTCTGGGTGTCATAAAAATCTCTGCGTTCTTCAGTGGCATTGATCCTTGTACTTTTAGGGTCCAAAATAGTGCCAGTCCTAAAAGTCATCTCTTCAGTGAAAGTAGAACTACTTCATCTTTTTATTCTTAAGCACACAATTGTTGTTGCAGTTTTATTACCTACGTTTTAGTCATTAAACTTCGGCAGAAATTTTCAAGTGGCAACGGGAAAAATGTTTTGGTAATGAAGCTTCAGTCCTCTGGGTTACATCTTAAAAGCTCTTGGCAGAGCAAATGTGGTTGTCTGACTGCCCTTGATTATTTTAAGAGCATGCCTAACTCTTTGCGATAAAGTTTTTTGTCTCTTTAAGAGCAGTACTAATAGTTCCTTATTACTGGCAGCATTAAAGTGACACTGTAATTAAACTCACAGAAAAAAGACAGACCAATGGTGTCATTCTAAAATGCAGAGAGAAAAGACCTGCAGCATGGTAGAGCATATTCAGTATGGAAACCCCATTTTTTTCTCTTACATGGTGTGAAATTCATTACAGATATTTGTCATGTTACCATGATGCACATGGTATCATTCTTTCATAAGCAGGGTGGTCTGCCTGGCCAGTATTTCCCTCACAGCATAGCACAGCTGATTAGGTTAGCACTCTTCTGTTTGAGTTATTCTCATGAAAAATTTCCAAATGTTCATTATGATGGCATTTGTCATTGTGGAGAAAGAGAGGGGAAAAATCACCATAATGGTTCTATTGGCATAAAAGTCAAGGGACATCTGCAGTAGTAAAGAAGATCCAGTTCTTGGATTCATGCAACAAACATTTTCCACTGCTGTCTCTGAATCAAATGTTAGTGCACTCAAGTCTGGTCCTTGAAGCACCTCAGAATAACTGGAAACTTTGCACAAATATGACAGAATGTTTTTTCACAACAGGAGACTTGGATGCTTCCCTCAAGGGTAATCCTCACTGAAGACTTAAAAAGAGACTTTTTTTGAAGCCTAAAAAGAGAGATTTATTGGTACAGTAATGACCTGGGAGAAGAGCCGAGTCTGTCCTATTTAGTCCCTGTTTCAGCTTGCCAGGGGCAATTTGATTTGATTCAGAATTTGAAACGCAGTAGTATGATAATTAATTGCTAAAACATATGGAGTTTGACCATTCTAATTGTATGTCCAGCTGTAATGTTTGTTGTGCAAAATGATTATAGTTCTGCACTTGTACTTTTTTAATTACTTGACATTTAATTTTCTTCCTGCCTTTCTGAAAATAAGGATGAACCTGATAATTAAGTCTGACAATTCCAATTTCTTTGCAAAACCAAAAAGAGAGTTTTTGGTTTCAAAAGTGTGATGTCTCTTTGAATGTAAATAAAACTTCTACACTTCTCACTTTCCCAAAACATGTAGGAATTTTTTGTTTGATTTGGTGGGTTTAGGTGAATGAGTGTTTTGAAATTCCTGGATTTATTTTGTGTGGGCTTTTCTTACTGTTTTGTTGTCCTGTGAAATGCAGTTTGTTGACATTTGCAGCAATGAACAGTTAGATGGCTTTATATAGTGTCTTCTATATGAATATTTCAGTACCTTTAGGATTAATTAATCCTTCAAAGAATAGTATGTAGTATTATTTTAGGCCTAGAAGACAATCACAGAGCTAGGTTTATTTAAAGTGGATCTGGGAGTGTAGTGATACCTGGTTTTCCCCTGATTTCACAACACGATGATCTTTTGTAATGCTGCCAACCATTTCAAGATAAAGGCTGCCTCCTCTAAAGTCTCTGTGCATCATACATGACACTGAAGGAATCTGAAACCAAAAATGGGAAACTGAATTGCTGACAGTTGTGGTCAGTGACTGAATGGAGCTAGACATCAGAGGAAGATGGGATTAGAGGTGAAGCTTTGAGTCTGGCCAAACTTCTTCCTTCAGCATAGAATGTACTTGGGATTCCAGATATACTGGCTGTAGTGTGTAAGGGCCTTTAACTGATGGACTGAGAAATTTGATATCCTAACTTGGCCCTTGACAGTATGCTTCCTTTACATGGTTACTCATGTAATTCCACTAATTTCAGATGAGTCATGATTTTGAGGTAACTGCAGCATTTTAAGTATTTACCCATAACGTTTCTGGAAAATATAAATTTAAAAACTCAAATGCTGGTAAGCACACATTTCCTATTAAAAAAAAAAAACCCTTTATTTTTTTCTTTTAAAGTTTCATGATTAAAGATGGTATCAAGTCATGATATTTGTTTTAATTAATAAGTTTAGCATGAGTGTACTCTTCTATGATGGAATAAAATTAAAATGTTTATTGGACAGGCATTGACTATGTGGCTGACTATTATGTAATTATACAGCATAACCACAGGCTCCAGAGAACCGGGGTGATGAGCCTCTTCATGTTGAGGATATTATTAATAATAAGCAAGATATTTTGTTGCTTAAATACTTTATTTAATGGGTTCTCTGTATTTAAACTGACTAGGTGGTACAGCTCACAGTTTCCCTGATTTCTATGATATTTCATCTGCACTGGTAAAGAAGAAGTGCATAATTTAGCCTTAATATATTTCCAGTAGAGGAAGATGCTGTGCAGGCCTTTTTACAAATGTGATGCAGACACAGTAGCAAGCAAATAAATAAATTAATAATCAAGCAAACTTCTGTTTGATTAAGCTTCTGCTGTTTTTGCCAGACTAGTGTCAAACATAAACTGTACTTTGAACTTACTCTAGTTGGAAGCAGATAAAAGGTGCATAGCCTAAAATCATAGCTACTTGCCACAGCTTTATCTCTTTACACACAGGTGTCATACTAATGGCAGATAGCTCTAAACTGGATAATGAGGCTTTTCAGAGGTGACAGTACCTTATTGACTTGGCAGATCAGTTTAACCCTCTCTTCCAAAAATACAAACATTGGATTTAGTTCGTTTTAGGTTACAGCTTGGAACCCAGTTTTCCTGCGCTTCACTAATCTGTGCCCTAAACTACCAACTAAGAACCACGTAGAGACCAAATGAGTGTCTCATGTCTACAGGAGCAGCATGCAGGTGGGGCCAGGCTTTCCCTGTGATTCTGGGAGCAACCCAGTACACCACCCCACAGAAAGGGCTCTCCCAGACTTCATTTCTAGGCTGGTAAAGTTCCTATACTCTGGTTCGCATGTAACTTCTCACCCCTCCCTTTGTTGCCTGGGAGAAGATGAATTCTGCTTCAGGAGCCCATCTGTAAATTGGGGAGAACAGTATGTTTCTGCTGCTGAGAAGTGACATGAAGATAAATACACCACTGCTGGAGGGAAGCCAGCTGGTAAAACCACGATGAACCTAAGCCTGACCTAAATCAAATGGGTTTTCTTCTGTCTTACAGTGAAGGTGGATAACATTGGTGCTCTGATGGTGCAGAAAAAGCTGCGGCTGCTGCATCTTACTGAAGAGATTTACCAGTGAAGGCTGATGTCAGGGTATTTCCTGATGAACACAACCCAGTGTGACACAGCAGTGATACCAGTTGCTGTGCATGTCTTGTCAAATGGAAAAATGTCAGTCCTGAAAAGGGAAGGACCCCATGTGAGATCCAGGACACACCTCACTCCCACACCACTCCCTACAACAGTCGCTTCCCCCTGCACCTGTCTGATCCCTGCACACAACAAGCAAGTGTCTTGTGGGGAATCTGCTAAGGAATGATGTGGTGTAACGGAGCAATGCAGACTGGGGACCAGAGAAACTGTGCACAGCTGAAGGGTTATTTTGGGGGAAGGATGAAGCAACAAGGCTGTGCACTCTTAACTAGTCCTGTGCTGATTAGGAATAGGATACTGAGAAATCTTAAAAAAAGATGAAAAGAAGGAAAATTATCCTGGGAATCATCTGTACCAGTCTGCAGGAGAAGTTATACATCTAAGTCTGAGCTAATCACTGTATACTCAATGAGAAGTCAATGGGAAAAAAAACCAGACACTTTAGCTCCTCTCATTCTAACAGAGATGCTTAAAATGGATCAGATGACACATCTACTGGATTTCTTTCCCCTGACTAGAAAGAGAATATAGGATGACAAATTCAAAATAACCTGTCCAGCATGTGGAAAGGTAAGCTGAACCCTGTTCTTGTAAATGTCTTTATTTTTCTTGCTCTGGTTAGGAAGAGTGACACCCAAGATCAGTAGAGGGTCTGAGCCAAGAAGTAATACTGAGCTGCAATTTGACTCCTTTGGGCTGATCTTTTCCTCTCGCTGCAGCCCAGCACTCAATAGAGGACCTGTTCTTTAAGCACTGAATTTACAAGGCCCACAGATCTATTCTCATGTTGCATCAGTACTTACAAGGACAAATTACCTTTCTTTTTTTCTTCCCTTTGAACACATTTGGCAAGCTCCATGTTCTTTTGAAATCACACCAACAAGCTGCTGCATTATGCCGAAAAGCCCTCCCTAAATCCTGTGGACTTCCAATATACAGGTGGGAAAATACAACCCATAGATCGATTTGCTACAGACCTTAGAAGAAAAGTGATGCAACTGTGATAGGAATCAATAACCCAGAAATCAATACCTTTTTGTGTGTTCCTGTCTCTTAAAAAGCTGAGCTAAGAATTTACTGAGGACAAGTCAAATTATTGCCTGGGCAAATGTGTTCTTGGAGGATTAAAATAGTTTGCAATTCCTGCCAGGCCTGCAATGGCTGACAACATAATTTCATTAGTATAATATCTTCCTAGGGCAAGAATAACTTGTCCAAATACACTTAAAATGTTTGGATGAAATCATCTGCCTTGCCTTAGGCTGCCATCAGAAAGTACTTATCAGGCCAAACCTTCAGTCTCATCAACACCTGTGCAGTGAGGATGGACACTGCTCCTGTGTGACTGCTCAGAGAGGTGCAAGAGCCCTGTGTCCATCACTGGCTGGAGAGGAGGGGAATGGAGAACCATATGTCTGGGTAGAATTTTCCACTCCAGGCATCTGGAACAAAGTGCCAATTCTGAAAATCCTCTAAACATATTGTGTCGTGCTGTGCTTGTTGCTGCATTGGCTATTAGTATCTCCAGTGGCCGGTGTTTCTGGATGTACCCACAGACATGCTAAGCTGGACAAGTAATGGGAATTCCTCACAATCCAAATCAACAAAAGGCTTGAAGGAGAGAGAAGGAATATCTCTTTCCAGCCTAATCAAAATTAGAAAACAACAAACTTGATATTATAAAACCACACTCAGTTCCTTGGCTCTGCGTTGATGTTTCAGTCATTCTAGGCTGGGCCTGACTCTCATTCCCCTCACAGGGCCTGATCCCCAACTCCACTTGCAGGCAGATGTCCTGCCCCAGCCTTGGCTATCCCTATCCCCAGGGAGATGCCCCCGGTACCCCCTCCCTGGTTTGTACTGCTTCTGCCTGCGGCAGTGAGACGGTCCCTGCCCTGCCCTGCCCTGCCCTGCCCTGCCTGCCTGGGGATCCCCTGCAGCTCCCAACTCCCAGTTTCAGGGGTCAGTGGCTGCCGCCCTTCCTGTCAGATTTGCACTCTTTGGTGGTGCTGACATAAATAACAATTCACTGACTGCAGGGGTGATTTACTTTAAGCACTTTAGCACCTGCTGTTGCTCATTACAGGATTATCATGCCCCAGATTGTTCCTGGCAGCCCGGGGTTTACGGGGTTAGCACATGGCACATGTGTAAGAGCTACCTTAGAGGGGTGGCGGGTTCATGCACTTGCTCTGTCCTCTCCATGACCCTGCTTCATGCTAAAATTTCACATGTAACTGGAAGCCACATGTTTTACATGTGACAATCACCAAAAAATCGACAATTGTATCAACGTGGAGGCTTTTAATGGTAGATGTCAACATTTGACAGTATCTCATGGTTCCAAATAGCAGAGCATTCTCCACTGTTGGCTCATTTTGTCACTATGTGGATATCATCGCAATTAGCCTTTCCTGAGAAGGCTTAGAAGGATACAAAGATGGAACTTGTGCTAAAGGCTCTGCAGACATCTGTCATTTCACACTGTCTCCATGGCCTGGCATTCAGTGGGGGTAGTTATAGCAGTTTTTAGGGCACATATTCCAAAACCCTTGGCAAAAATAGCTGTCTCACTCCTCTTAGTAGTCTCTCCTGCCTACTTAATTGCTTTAATTGCTGGTTCTTCTGTTCTCTGATGTCTGCAGCACATCCTTTCTCACTGTAACATTTCACAGGGCTGCAAACTTAGTCCTTCAACTTATTTTATTAAAGTTGGTCACCAGTAGCCTGAGCCATAGAAGAGTTCAATTATTTTCTGACCTGGTAACCGTCTGTTTCCTAGTGCCAGTACCAGCCACAGCAGTGCCTGCTATGACCTTGTTAAACTGTCTGTCCTCTCTCCTCTCACCATCTAAACTTTCACTGGAAATTACCTGAATTGTACTGCTTAGTATGGCTCTATGGACCACTTTGCTCTCAGGCAACTATCACTTAGGAGCAGTGCCCATGGCATTTCCAAGTAGGAAAGATGAGACAGTCTATGCCCAAAGATACAGAAAATGGGAAAAAGAACATACTAACACTGCAGAGAACAAAACACCCTGCTGCTTTCTCAGCCAATGCTCTGATGAGGTGCAACAACAAAAGAACCCCACCAGCACCAAAAAATCCCCAACCCAAAATGACCCCCTCCTAAAATCTAAATAACAGGTTTATGCAATGGAAGACAGAACTGGTCCATACAAGTTTTGAGTTGTTTTGAGGAAAAGTTCAGCATGACTATAAAAACATTGTAGAATCAAAATTCGTATAAACTTCAAATTTAAATAATCATTGGTACAAAGCAGGGGAAGAGGAGGAAGGTTACCCTGTAAAAGCTTTTGAAGGTTTACTTAAGAAATACCTTTGAGAAACTATTTTAAATCTAAAATGGTGCTCAGAGGCAAGTACTATAGAACAAAAGAGGTTTACTGAGGACATAATTTCTTTACTTGTAAAGATAAAGTTTAACAAGTTTAATAGACTGGTAAAATTCTTATATAAAGAAAAAAGAGAGAGATATTCTAAAGTAAACCTGCATGCTTTTGGCATTCTTTTGAGCTATGGAGTGTAAGCATAGCTGAGGTACTTTCCCCATATAACTGTGTGAAGACTGCCTAAAAGTATCTAGTAGATTTCTGGACCCTTAAAAAATGGTCCAGATAATATAGAATGTGTTTTATGTTAAGACACAGATTTTCAAAGGGCTTTACAGAATGGATTCAATGAGGGCCTGAATTATATAGGATTTTCAAGTTATGTTCCAGAAGGGGAATGTGATGCTGACACTCTGTACGTTACACGGGAAAAGTTAAAAATTGTAGGATGAGATTTGAAGTACTCACATGCTGAATGGGGTGAAGTCTAAGCCAGCTAGCCAGTAGTCCAGGATGATGATCAGGAATGGTGGAGAGCTCCTGTCAACTCTGCTTTATCTTACCCAACCCAAGTGGGGAGAGCTTCTATTTCAGTTATTGGCCTCTTCATTATGAAACACAGCCTAACCAGAAAATTCTGCACTATGCTCCATTTCAGAACCCTCAAATGTCTTTGGAACAGTTAGCCTTTAAAGGGTTTCTTGTTACTGGAGTTTTCTACAGAGCAGAAATAAATGCATCACTGATGTCTGTGCATGTACATTGCAACATACATGTTTTTCACAGTCACCCAGAATTCTCTGGTGTTTGACAAACAGAAAATGCTCTGCTGAAATGGTTAAATAAAATAGGTTGTTAGTTGTTTTTTGTTTTTTTAAATACCATTTCACATTTTGAAATGTATGTGTGTAAGAACATAAGATGAGAGTAATCATAATCAAGGGAAAGAAAAAGGTTTCTTTAATAAGGAATGCTGAAGAGATTTTGTGTAACCTTTTCATCCACTCAAATCAATAGGCAAATCAACATTTCTATTACGTACATCTCTGGGAATGATTCTCTTACCAGCTTAGTTATTTCACTTTTCTGTTGCCTAAGAATCATTATTTTAAATATAACAGGTCAGGCTCCCTCTTCTATTTTTTCACTGACGTTAAACACAACTGATGTTTAAGAACCTGAAATTGTGATTTTGACAATTTTCACAAGACAGTGATATCCAAAGTCTTTTGTCTGTGAGCTGATCAGTCAGACTGGTGACTCTTGATAAGTTCAGGCTTCTTCAGTGTGCACAGAAATACCAGAAAATTTTCTCTCCTGGTATGACACTTATCAAATAAGCCTTTTCTATTTGTATGCGTCTTGTCCGACATTTTTAAACCAAGGCAATGCTGGCATCATTAAAGGTGCAAATATCTAAAATTATTTTGTGGCATCTGACTCTTAACTGGGTAGTGGAAACAAAAACCTGAGAAATGCAGATAGTTTTCAGGAAAAACTGCTTGATTTTTCTGGTAGAAAAGGTAGGAAATTGAAGTCAGTCTAGACAACATGTGCATGCAGCTTTTCTGGAATGACACTATTTGATATGAGAAAAAGAAAAGAAATTGAAAGAAAAAAAGAAAATACCAAATTTGTTTATTTTTCTAAAATATATATTTTATTTTCAATTTTAAAAAGGGAAATACAGTGGGAAATACTTCATGCCAAAGGTTTTTAATGACTTTTAATTACTCATATGAGTCATTAATGAGTCTTGGTTTTGTCTTTGAATTTTCAGGTAGAAAGCACCATTTCAGCTGCTGAAAACAGTGAGTTTGGCATGGAGGAATCCAGCTATTGCTTTCTGGGATTATCTATTGCCTCACCATTACCAGTGGAATCATGCTCAGTAGGGAGTGAAGGTACAGCCTATCTGCCCACTTGGAGGAGATGTGCATTCCATAAGAAAACCTGAAGCTAGTGTATGACAAACCACAAAAATCTGCAATACCTGTAATTTTGTTCTCAGGTGACAGTTACCTAACTCAAAGAGGATTTTATTGGGTTCATAAAGGAGGGGTTTCATTCTTGTTGCTGTATTGTACCTTTAACTATTGGGTATGTTCTTCAGGCTGGTAGGTAGAAATTGCGGGCAAGCCTTACAGCTCGTGGATGACAGCCCCATTCATTTGGGCTGGGCTCTTGGGAAAACATTTTTAAAAGGAGAAGTGGTTGAGCTAAGAATAGATGATTACTTCTAAATTTGCTTTCTAAGGGCCATTAAGTAATCAAAAGAGCTCCTTTGATTGGGAGGAAAACTCAGTAAACCAACAGTGCTGGGTCAGCATGTGTACTGGTGAGCACACAGGAGGGAGGTTTGCATGGCTGGGTGGAAAGTTCCCCGTGATGGCCTGTTCTCTTCAAGGTGAAACATTTCATCAGGTGAATATTGAACAGCCCTTACTTTGGTCTACAGTACCTCCCCAGGTCACCCTGCAGGTCATGACCCAGCCTAGGTGTCCATAATTCAAATGTGAGACAGCAGACAGTGCACTATACAGAGGTACTTACCTTTAAGGCTTCATTTTATTTAGATGGTACTGAATATGGAATGATGTTATAATTAGGACACTCGGCTGGGGTGTAGGAGATGATGATGATACGGTGACTCAATTTCTCACTTGTCTGTGGGATAACAACTGTTTCCTGTGGGCGTTGTAAGCACTATGATTCTGTCATGTTCTAGAGGTGTTTCCAGCTCAACATGACAGGCATTACCGGTTAAATCCTACAAGAGTCCTCTAACTCAGAAAAATGAAGCAAGAAAATTAAATGAATGGTGGAAACTGTGCATGCTTATATTTTTTGCAAACCAAAAAATGTGATTATTTGGGTTTATTGGCTGGCCACCCAGAAAGATGTAATACCCAGATTTCTGCAGTGCCTAGTTTCCTGCAGGCTGCTTAGGCCATGGACTGCTTCTGCAGCACAGCAGAGCCCTGATCCTGATTCTTTGTGACAGCCACTTCCACCAGTCTAGACCAAGTGAGTGTGAAAAATCATGGCAAGTTAATCATGTTTTTCATCCTCCCTTCCTGAAGGCTGACTGTCTTCTCTGTAGGGACAAGGATTCTCCAAAGGGTAAAACAGAGCAGTCCACATATGCAGGCAAAAGGACAGCCACAAGTAGAAATCCATACTCTCCTCTGCAGAGTGCCATGGGCATTACTTTGAATTAATGGTTTCAAAGTCTGTCACATTCCGTTTCAGAAACTGATGGAGGAAAGGGCCCTTTAATCTTCCTTTCTGTACTGGCATGAGAACTGGACAAAATCTGCTATTTTGTCCTAGCTGAGATTGGTACAGGACATCACTTATAACTGAATCATTGCCAAACACCCTTGGGTTAGAGAGATGAGCCTGAATGAAACTGTCAACTATACTGGGAATATTTTCAGTTCCCTCCTCATCTCTGGCTCCCCTACTCTGCCTTTCTCCATAACGTCTCAAGGAAACAGACAGGATGTTTGGCTCAGATTTTGGATTTCATCCAGGTAGATGTAGCAATGGAAACCTCTTTTTACTGCCCAAAAGTGAGAGAAACACACACAAAAAATATGGACAACATTTAATGTTAAAACTGATCAGGACCAAGTGGAAAATGGTAATAATAATAATAATAAGAAGAAGAAGAATATGTAAAGTGACTTCACTCTATCTTTCTTCACTTGATTAACTTGTAAAGTATGAGTTTCTGTCTTGTGAGTTAGCTGTAGCTGATTTCATTTTAAATTCTGCAGGCTTCTCAGTCTAAGCACAGAGATCCACCCACAAGAAACAGCTTGCAGACTCAGACCTTTAGCTGCAAGAGTTGGCTGACTTATGTCAATCAGCCTGCTGGTATATACTCTCCCTACTCTCTTCTTAAAATAGCAGTAGCTAGTTGGAAATTTGTTTTCATGGGGGTGGGGAGGTGATAGGAATAATAAAATGAATTCATAAGCCTGGCTGGGCATCATGAAATATATCTATTGATTCTTATGTATATTAGCCATTCACATGTGGTGTATGGCTCCAGAGTTCACAGTAATGCCATTCAAAGGGATTTTGACATTTAAAGGTCAAGCAGCACCACATTCATTGGGAGAGCACAATCCAAACAAAAAAAAAAGTGAAAGTGAGCCTCAGAAAGGAAAATTAAGAGAATGATAGTGTGATAGCTTGCCATTTTGCTTGCAAGTTGTTTTGAAGATCAGTTGGTAGTTTTTTTTGCCATTCACTGTGAAATATAGTTCTAAAAGGGGTGTATAAAGATAAGCCTCTGGCATAAAAATGGCTACAGTGCCTCTCTGCTAGAGATCAAATAGCCAAGGTGCTTTGAAAAGCAGAGGAAACAACAAAAATTTATATGACAAAGTTCTGCTTTCTGCATTCTGCTTCCTTCTTCAAAGAGCTGGCAATTGAACTAGCCTTGCCTATGGTCCATGCTTTCTTCCATTTCTTTGCTCCTCTTTTTTTTTTATTTGAATTTTTTTTTTCAACAGACAGAAAAAATGGTAGGTTTAGAAGAATGTCGTTATTAAGGAAGGAGAACCAACTGAGTTGTAAAGACCCTCATTCCCCTTAAAAGTCACTGAATCGTGCTGGCAGAGGGCACACAGTGCTGGTATTTGCACAACCTAAGGGCAAGAAACATTTTTTTAAGCTCTTGTTGTTACAAGACTTTTATAATAGGCACAGTCAGAGCAAAAACCTTCAGGAAAAATGTAAACATTTTTATAAATTTGTTCTGTTGCATAAGAACTGAAAGGTGAAACCAACTTTTTCCCCATTCCAAAGCAAAAATAGACCAGAAGCACAAAGAGCAGATTAAACTCTCAACTTTCCTTGAACTCCCTTTAAGATTAACATAGAAGTGTGGTTTCGCAGCTGGACACTCTCCATGTCTGTAAATCACTGTTTGTTGTCTGCTTTTCCACACCATCCAACTCACCTGAGAATCTGCCTTTGATATGTTGCTAATATGAGTCTTTAAACTGGATTTTTAAAAGACTGACATTTAGCTAGAAGGGAAGAAGAAACTTCATGACTGTAATGATAGCACACACTTTTTCCTCCCCCAGCTTTTGGAAGGATGAAAGTACAGGTCTGTCTTCTTTCAAGGCATTTTCAAACTTCCAGTAATGAGTTAGCAGGAATTTATTGTCAAAAACAAAACACCGTGACTGCCACTGCAGAGTTCCCTACAGAACTCCCATGCACATTAGCCTGGTTTGAAACTACCATGTGTTGACAGAGAAAAGAGGCAATGCACTTAAATCACTTCCAACATGCAAGATTTCTAGAAAAAAACCCACAACACAGTGAAAGGTCTCGCATATCAGATTATGATTTGTCACTGCAAAATGGAGCACGTAAAATTAAGGTTAAAGTATTTTCAAACTCATCATTGATTTGGCTGTTCTTTTTACCAAACTTCTAAATGCTGGTTTTACAATCTCTTAATAATGAAAAGAGTAAAGAGCAAACATTATGTATGAGTGTCTGTAAAAGACACAGAAGACTAAGCAATGTATTTAAGTTGACTTAACTGGAAAAATTTAACTAGATCATGCCGAGATGTTGTAATGTACAACTTCTATGAACATTAATTTTCAAGGAATGCAACAATTTTGCCTCTGAGCTCCTCCCGGCAGTACAAAACAAGGGCACATGAAGTGAAATGGGATTATTTTCCTTGGGAAGAACTTTAGCTCCATTCCCCCTGTCAGAAGAAGTCAAGGTGGTGTTATTAATTCATTAAGCAACTACTACACCACAGCTTGCTTTCGAGAATATAAACTCTTCTGATTATTTTAACTGAAAAATAAATCAAGTTATTACTATTCCAACTATGATCAAATGAAATTGTTACTATGAAGTTATTACTTGATCTCCTGAAGCAAATAAAGGGAGGGAAATGATGTTTTAGTAATTCTTCAAGTATTATCTGGTTGTGCAAAGTATATCCAAAACAGGACTTTTCAGGCACTCAGAACTCATTCTAGATATTTTGCAGTATTTTACACCGTCTAAAAATATTTCCCTGTGCTTAACTGATTTTTCCGCTAGCATTGCGCTGCAAAGACACTTCAAAGCAATGAAAGGACTCATAAGAGGCATCTGACATCTGGACTTCCATCGCCACCACCCTGTGTCATGTCACAGAAGTAATCCTGACAGATGTGGGTCCTTCAGGATCTGTATCTCAATAATTCTTCTTCACTGCTGAGTGTCAATACACCAGGTCTATTCATCATGCACACGGCTGAGAGTGTTGGGATTGTTCAGCCTGGACAAGAGAAGGCCGTATAGCATCTTCCAGAACATAAAGGGGGCCTGCATGAGAGCTGGAGAGAGACTTTTCACAAGGGCATGTAATGAGAGAAGAGGTAATGATTTTAAACTGACAGAGAGTAGATTTAGATTAGATATTAGGAGGAAATTTTTTACTGTGAGGGTGGTGAGACACTGGCACAGGTTCCACAGTGAAGCTGTGAATGCCCCATCCCTGGAGGGCTGCAAGCCCAGGTTGGATGGGGCTTTGATCAGCCTGGTCTAGAGAAGCTGTCCCTGCCCGTGACAGGGGCGTTGGAAAGAGATGGTCTTGAAGGTCCCTTCCAACCCAAGCCATTCTAGGATGCTATGATCTTGGCAAGTGTATAACCTGTCCCTCATCAGGAGTAGTTTTTCTTAATCTTGTAACAGCTTGGGCCATTGGTCTTTTGAGTGCAGTTTGTATGGCTGTACGTGTCATCATAATGGCACCAAGTATATGCAGATCTGTCATAGAGGCTACCTGAGACCAAGTCACTTGGCATCCTGCTGTGAGTTACCTGGAAGCATTCCCACAAGCAGCTCTGACAGTTTTGTATTTATGTTGTGCTGTGCTTTGGTCTCCAGAAACCAGGGCCAGACTTCTGTCTCAGGATTATGTATCACCTTCTCTAATGAGCTGGAAAACACACCAGAGTACGGCGCTCGGAAACTTAGTAAAAACGACCATACAACAGCCACTGAGGGAGAATTTTCACTCTTCACAGCTGCCAAAGGAGTTATGTGCCAAAAGGAGAGGAAATGCAAGACTGCAGCAAGCCACTAGCAATACCCTTGTCAAAGAAATGTTGATAGTTTGCACTACTACTTCATGAGTCTCAAACCAGATTTGACTTAAGTGACCTTTAGGCTTCCATTCACAAACAAAAAGGAATAATCACATTTAAAGATGCTTTGAGCATGGATCTGGCTTTCAATTGTTCTCAGGATCTTGCTGAAGACCTTGGCTGGGCTGGTTTACAGGCAGTGTGTGACTGTAAGATTTTTTTTTACACAAGTGCCCATCTTTCCCTTCCATCAAGTCAGCCAGCCAGTCTGCAGCTGAGCTCCATGGAAATAAGAAAAAGGAGTAAAGCAGTTGCAGTTAAAAAGACCATAAGTTACTCCTTTCTCTGATGGTGGGTGAGTGCAGGTTACACTAATACAGTTTTTCATGCCAGAATCCCACTTTCCTTAATGACTGTCTTAATTTCAGCCCTCACGGCTGCCTTTCAGGCAGTTTTAAATCATGCAGAAGTACCAAGCAGACCCTTCTCATTTCTCCATATTTGGAAGTTGAGCTTTGCTAAGACAAGTTTTCATGCATGAAAACACTTTGTACATGTAGGCGGATACAGTTGTCAGGGATATGACAAAATTTGACTGACCAGGGTAAATTTTTTCTTTTTTAAATCCTGTTATATGAAATCATGTTTCAAGTATTACTTCAGTGATCTCCAGAAACTTAGAAAGACTTAGACAATCTGTGGGGGTTTGTTTTTTTGGTGTTGTTTTTTTCGTCATGTTCAGGAAATTATCCAATTCTCAGCCTACAGGAGTTATGATCCCTCCTTAAGCTGGAAAATAGTCTTAAGATCCCCCTCATAACTAAGAAAGCAAGAGAGTTGCTCCTAGAAAATGATTCCATTTTTGAGGCAAGTGCATTTTCATTGACATTTCCCTCTCACCTTTGAGAAAACTCAGTTGAGTGCCTAAAATTAACAGTCATGAATGTGTGTAAGGATGTGTGGAATGAAAAATTATATGGAAGGTAAATGACATAGGGAAAGTAAAGGCCATATAGCTAACTGTAGTAGAAAGGCAATTGTCCGCTGGATTCAGCTTCCGTCTAGCAATCATAGCCCAGATGTTTACAGGCAAGACAGCCACAGGAATGGACTCAGACAACTCAAGTGTTCTTAGGAGAAGGTGGGATGATGTTCTGTATAGGTTAGACCGTCTCCACTAGAGTTCCTTCCTTGCTATGGTATGCACAGGACAGACCACAGCCATAATTTCTGGCATACTGTGTATAGTTTGCTCTGGATTGTTTAACAACAGGAAGTCAGTAAAAGTGAAATAACAAAACCTAACAAAAGCATGCAGTCTCTGTCCTGAGGCTTGATCTTGGCACAAAAATGTAAGCATTAGTAAAAGGTTACAAGATCATTTATTTCTGCTTGTTCTGGTGCTGCCAACAGTTCTTGTCATTTGAAAATGCCTCAGGAGTGTCTTTCAAGGACCTTCCTCATCCCTTTGTTCTCCTCAGAGAATTTATCTATCACTAACCTTTAAAGAGTCATATTTTCCCAGTTAGTGTTTGGAAGCACTGCAGAACAGTTTGAAATATGCATCTGTATATAGGGAGAGTTTATCAGGGTAAAGCAAATTTTGCAATTTGTGACATTAAATTCCTAACACATCATATAAATGTGTTATGTTAAATGTCTGGTTATCTGGGCAGGGTAAAACAGGGTCTTATATTTTTTTACTCAGTTTATATATGGCATTATCAACATAAATATGAGAGCTAGTTAAAAAAATGTATTGAATTTTCATTAAAGCAGTGGCTATTATGTGCCTAAGTTAATCTTAAGTGTAAATTACTTTTCAGGTACATTTGTTTCAGCTGAAGTTTATCTAATTTAAGGAGCTCAGGACTTGCCTCTTCACATCTTTTAATATACTGAGTGCGAATCAAGTGTGTGGGTTTCCATCACCTTGATTACCCTCACCATCAGCAGGAGAAACTGTACTGCAAGTAATAATAGCAATAATAAGATAATTTCCTTTTTTTTTTTTAATTCCAGGCAGAACACTGTCAGTTTGCAGAGAAATATAATTCTTGCCAATAAGATTAAAGGCTGTTTAGACTACCATTATTTGTGGTCCACGGAGAATCTGAAAGCAAAATATTTTACCAGTAATGCCTGCATTATCGTGATAAAGATACCAGTAACTTGTTTTCCTGAAATGTTTCTATCTGCCCATACCTAGGCTGTAAATAAAGCTAACTCTCACAAAGGAGAACAGATATCAGGGTCATAAGTAAGCATGTCTGCTTTCAGTATGAAAATGTTTGATCTAAGAAGCTTGAAAAAAAACTTGAGAAGATTTGTTCAGCCCTACAGTGCCTCCTAAAATGAAATCTTTACATAACTACTCTGTCAAAGCAAAATGGTGGGTCTGTAGGTGAATTAAAGAATTGTGTCTGAGTTACTGACCTTCTGTTGGTTGACAATAATTCTCTAACCCAGGGTTATTTGTTAGGATCACCAGTTGCATTCAGACAGTGGTAAGCAGAATGCAGCCTTGCAGGTTTGCCATGCTTCCAAGAACCGTAGAATCATAGAATGATGCAGCTTTTTAGATTGGATAAGGCCTTTGTTAACACAGCACTGCCAAGTCCACCATTAAACTATGTCTGTCAGTGCTAGATCTACACATCTTTTAAATACCTGCAGGGATGGTGGTTCAACCACTTCTGTGGGTAGCCTGTTCCAATGCTTGACAAGCCTTTCAGTGAAGAAATTATTTCCATCTGAAAGACAATATATTTTAATTGTTTTTATTTTTACCTTATTTTTTTAATCTATAAAAAATTCAGTTAGTTTAGGGTTGAGTATAGTTTGACTTATGGATTTATAAGAACCTCAGAAACCTCAAAAACTGAAAAAAACCCAAACCCAACAACAATAAAAAAATCCCCCCGAAACCACCACCAACAACAAACCCACCCCCAAACAAACAAACCCCCCAAATTCAAACTTGAACTTCTGGAACAGAAAACCTCCAGGCACAAACACAGGCTGAGTCCAACAGCTGAAAAACAGTTTTCCAGAGAAAGTCATGGTGACTTTACTGGACAAGATGACCAAAAACCAGCAGTACAACCCTATGACAGCTGCTGTCCCGTTTCTTTGCTTAACTTCTGTTCTGGACTTGCTCTTCAACTTCTTTAAATCGGGATAGTCCCATTTGATTACAAACCCGGGTGATTAATAGTGAAGCCAGACTATCCAGGCTTTTTTCTTCCCTTTTCCTTTGAATTCTGAAGACTTTCACACACCAGTTGCTTGTGTGAAGACTGTGACATTTCCATGAGCTGATCAGAATATACATAAGAAGACTCAGAGGATTTTCTTCCCTTTACAAAAGTTTAAGTGACACAGTCACATTGGGGTGTTTTATTTTAGGAAACACAAAAGAGTACCTGAAGAAGTAGTTTATTGCTCATACTCTGAATATTGTAATAATTACTTTTTGTTTGCAAATAATCAGATGAATTCTTGCTGTTGTTGGGTGAAGCCAGTTGTTAATTATCTAAATTTTCTCCTTTATTCATTTATTCTTTCTACATAATTAAAAATTCTTTCCCATCCAAAGGGAAGTCTGCATTCCAGCTGAGTCTGAGTCTCCTAGAGGGAAACTTTTTTTTCTTATTGCTGGTTTTTAGTCATCCCCTGCTGATATCCTGTTGTCCAGTCAAAATAGAATAAATTTGCAAGAGGCTTTCATCAGCAAAAAAGTCTCTAAAGCTTTAAAATAATACATGCAATGTACTGGAAAACAATTGAGCTCACAGTGCTGGAATATAAAATCGTAGTAACAACCACTAATCAGTTTGTCACGCCAAGTCCAATATTAATTTGAAACAATTTCATGTAGTTCTTGGGCATTGTCAAAATGGGAAGTGGATGTAATAAAGACACTAACACAATTAACTTATAAAAGTGTATTGAGTGAAGTAAATAATCACATACAAGTTTTAACTGACTGATAAATATGTGGTCAGATTTCATCTTGCAGTGTTGAAAGCCTTGTTTGTTTTGTCTGAGAATATTGTGACATATGTAAGAGCAATCAGGCATGATGCCTAAGAGCATCTAAAATGACTTAGTATCCAAATGAAGACTTAAAAAAACCCCAAAACATTTCCTAATTAATTCAACTCACTAGATTGCCTGTGGACTGTCAGTGCTGATGTGAGGAATTGACAGATTCATGCACCGTTAGATTCTTCTAGAAGCCACCAAAATGGAATCTGAAGATAGTCTACAAATACACACAGTGTTGTCACTATGGAATCCTGTTGGAATCATCATGTACATCAGAAAAGCACAGAAGATAATCTAGATGCTGTCTGGAATACAGGATGGAAGGCTAATCTGAACATTATCTGTGTTTTAAAGTCAGTTTAATTGAATTCATGAACCCGGTTGAATGAACACATTTTTCCTTTTTTTTTTTT
>VZTJ01011333.1:1196687-1217713 GCA_013397795.1 Orthonyx spaldingii | reverse complement strand
TTTTTTTTTTTTTTTTAGTATATAAGTAAGGCACTTCTCATACTTTTTAAAAATATTTTTGTGAAGAAAATGAGACATACTATCACTGTTGTGCTGAAAAAAATATTTAAATATTAAGAATGTTGTGAATTATGGCCAATTCAGACAATTAACCTGTTGCACTAAGCAAGAAATTTAAATTGTTTTATACAACCAAAGAATTTGGAATACACAAATGCTTTCCAAATATTAATTAGTTATCCAGATATTTTTCTGTCCCTGTTACACTGTGAACTTGAAAGTGCATGTTATAGAGCCCAACATGTATAGGGTATTAGACAAAAGCAATGTGCCAAATTCAGACAGGTGAAGCTCAGCCAGATTGCTGTGTATGATTCAGTAAGCTTTTACTAATACTTAAATCATGTAACAATGCTATGCTACTCATTGTTTACAGATCTTCCTTTACAAAGTGGAAATTTCTCTTTTCTTGGTGAGTGTCACATTATCACAGTTCAGAGCTGCTGAGAACAAAGCTGATCTCTTACCAAGGAACACTGCAGCAGAGGAATCCAAGAAATGCAGAACTTCTGCTAACCTTAAAGTACAGTCTTATCTGTTATCCAAGCCTGGTATCAGTCACCTGAGAAGCAGTACCTTGAGCCATCTAATTTACTCTGCTTTTTGCAATTGTGGATTAATCTGGAATAGAGGTATTTTGCTGGTGTCACACCTGGTCACAAGGTTGGAGGTTGAGCAACATCATATACCATGTAACTCCTTATTACTCTATTTTGTTCCTGACCCATTCTTGATTTTGGGACTGCAATAGCCCCTGAATACGTTGCATAACCCAGTAAAGAAATCCTTGTACCTTTTTTTTCCTATAGTGAAGATCTGACATAAACAACCAACTCTAAATTATTTTCTGAGATATTCAAGAACAGATTCATTTAATTGATGGGAAACACAATTTTCACACAGTTCTTAAAAGCGTGGAGGTTCCCAAGATGCTGTGTAATATGTAATGATTTTTGCCATGAAACTGATTTCTCTTTATGTTGTTTTCGATAAATATTGCTTGATCTAATGGAACTTATTTCAGAGCTCTACTGAAACAAAACAATTACCTCTTGAAACTATTCCCAATATCATCTAGCATTCTAACCCCATACATTTTAGTTTCTAAAATAGATAATTTTATATAGTGCTCTACCAGTTTTTGAAGATTTCTGAAGTAACTATAGTAGGTAGAACTTCCCATTATAAAACAAATTATTTTTACTCTCTGATGAGACGTTGTTCTGCTAAAAAAGTCAATTTGATAATAAGAGCTCCCATTAGGAAATAAATTTTCAGTAACTTTGAAATATGTGAATTAAATTTGCTCTTCATTCACAAAACATAATCTGTAAAAATGTACTTTTAATAAGATCACAGCTGTATAGGAAATATTAATATTTAAATGCTCCTGAGCCTGAAGACTTGTTTTTTAATTTCATTTTTTTGCATAATGGTGAAATAGAGTATCAAAGAATCAACTGTTTCTGCACCCATATTATACAGTTAAAGGCATCTTAATAAATTTTATTTTGTAGTGCACCTGGTAGATTGAAATCTGCTGTAGTCTGCTGCAATCTGCTGCTCATTTTCTCACAGATCACAATGATTTTCTTAGTCAATTTTCTCCTCTCATTGAGAATATGGAGGACAGCAGAAAAGTCTTATGCCTGCAACTCCCTAAACAGCTGCCTACTAAGGACTAAGGCACCTGAAGTTGACTAATATCCACTCTTTTTGGCATGCAGTGCTTTCTGTGCATGTCCATAACACCCTGTGGCATTGCATGTCCAGGAGCATCAGTCTTCATGGGTGAAACACTCAGCATGACTCACACCTAAAACCTACTGAGATCTAGAAACTTGGGACAACATTCATTTCACCCAGCTTTGCAGCCTGTTTTGATATTCCTTGTTCCCCGTGTGTACTTTATGGGAAGCACAGGCACATGTGATAGGGTTCAGATGCCTACAGAACAAATAACTTTTTAAACTTCACCATCTTATGACTATTCTTCTTGGGTCTCCTACAGCTCTGAATTAAGTCAAGCATGGATCTCCCAGAATGCAGCTCACACATTTCTGTGCTCCTCATACCTACTTGTATGACTAATTAAATTTTTTTACTTCCCAAAACAGGAGATAAAACACTGCCTTTTATACTTATTGAATTGATGAAGCTGAAACTTGGAACCCACATGCCATTTAAGTGGTTGATTCCAGTGATGTGACTGGTGCTAAAGGAAAGATGGAAAAAATTGTAATTAATTTAAGCAAGGCACTGAGTTAGATTCCTTTGAAATTGTATTTCTTGTTAAAAGTCAGCTTGAGCCTGTAATAAGAGGAGAAGGCAAAATAATTTTTAAATACATTTGTTTTTGATACTAGATGGAGACCATAAGAGAGAGATCGTCAAACAAAACGAATTTTACATGGCAGCAGTTGAATGGGGAAAAGCAATAAGATTCATATTGTCATTTTTCACAGGTGATTTGTTTATATTTTTTCAGAGAGCTATTAAGCTCTCTGAATGGTTAATGGGGAATTGTGTATTCATAACCTATTCTCAAGGGGTTCTTCAGAACTACCAAATATCTTACTCCTTCAATTTTCTTCTGGGTCTTGGCTCTGGGATCATCTCTACCATATACACTGGTTCAGGGTAAGCACTCCTTTGGACTAAAACATTTAGTTCCTCACAAAATAAACTCTAGGTGCAGTTCTGGGGATAATTCAGTCCAAAAAGTGTTCTCCAAAGATGATACGATCCTACGCAAGCTATCAACTCCTGCATTACATTCTTACCACCCACTGTCAGTGGGCTTTGCAGCCTTAAGCAGCCTTACATGTCTCCCCAAAACAGGCAATACTTTCTTTCTGTTTCATGCTATAAAAATATTGCTCTTGATAGGCTGAAACAATTTTTTCAATTTCTACCAGAGTATACAAGCTAGTAAAAACCAATCATGTTTCTCATCAACCAGGGCACCATGCAGGTCCTTGAGGAGGAAGCCCAGGGCTAGTTTGGATGCAGCCAGCTTGTTCAGGCAGGGGAAGTCCCAGTGTGGGCAGGAGCCATCCTGTCCCTCATAGGGCAGGGTTGTCCCTGGAGGAAATGTGTTTAGCAATTCAGGTACAGCCAGAAGAATTAAGCTTTACCAATTGCTCAGGCAATTGTGTTGCTGGCAGCAAACTACCAACAGAAAAACTTCCCCTCCACCACTCCATCCTACTGCAAAAAATATGTGTGCTGTGGTCCCACAACGCCTATTTCATAGGTTTTGTACCGTGCTGAGGTATCCACACACTTTAATGTGTATCATTCCACAAAAAGTATTTTGTCTTTTGCATACGCTTCTGCAATAATATTTCTTTACTAACACAAATGACTCCATTGGGTCTCAGTGATTAGTTGTTTATGCAGGTATTTTTTGCACTGAGTCCCAAACTGTGCTCAGAGTAAAAGTGGTATAGGTTTGTTCTACCATGATGTCCAAATAAAAACATTTGCAGTCTAGTGACTTCAAAGTCCCAAGTTACTCTCTTGGGTTCATAATACTTACCTATAATAAAATGGATGCTCCTTTGATCTGTGGAAACAGTGTCCGGTTAAACTATGTTTTGCAGCATCCATCCCCAGCTTTCATTCATATGCCAAAGGTCTACTGCTCCTGCAACCCTTGAAATTTTATTAAGAATTTTGCTACTGTTAGCAATGTGCTGAATCAGGGTGGGATTGCCTTTAATATAAATGTGCAAACCTAAGATGAACAGCTCAACACAATTTTCAGCTCTGCAAACTTGGCTATGCTTTAGAGAAGCTGAGTTCATTGATGAGAGTTGTTCTCACAGTTCTGAACAGCACATATAATCTTTCCTTATATAATTACCCTTTTTTCTTCAATCCCTAGCACTTTCTTAAAGCTACTAGGCATACACACTATTTTGTGTTATTTCTAAACAAAGTAAAATTCTGTGATTCTTACAGTTTAATTAAAGGCAAAGATTTAAGTAAGTAATTAGGTTTACTGATTTCTAGGGGGCTTAAGTACATACTTCAAGCAGCATATAGGTAAATGTTCTGCAAAGTCATAATTCTGGTTTGTTTTTTAATATCCAAGAGGAGGCAGTCAGGGAACTGCTGAGCTGCCTGGATATCCATAAATCTATGGGACCGGATGGGATCCATCCCAGGGTGATGAGGGAGCTGGCAGATGAGCTTGCAAAGCCACTCTCCATCATCTACCAGCAGTCCTGGCTCACTGGCGAGGTTCCAGATGACTGGAAGCTGGCCAATGTGACGCCCATTCATAAAAAGGGTAAGAAGGAGGATCCTGGTAATTACAGGCCGGTTAGCCTGACCTCGGTACCAGGGAAGGTAATGGAACAGTTTATATTGAGTGCTATTACACAGCACCTACAGGATGGACAGGGGATCAGACCCAGCCAGCATGGGTTCAGAAGGGGTAGGTCATGTTTGACCAACCTGGTCTCCTTTTATGACCAGGTAACTCGCTTGGTGGATGCAGGAAAGGCTGTAGATGTTGTCTATTTAGACCTCAGCAAAGCCTTTGACACTGTCTCCCACAGCATACTCCTGGAAAAGCTGGCAGCCCACGGCTTGGACAGGGGCACTCTTCGCTGGGTTAAGAACTGGCTGGAAGGCCGGGCCCAGAGGGTGGTGGTGAATGGTGCTGCATCCAGCTGGCGGCCAGTCACCAGTGGTGTCCCTCAGGGGTCTGTACTGGGACCAGTTCTGTTTAATATTTTTATTGATGACATGGATGAGGGTATTGAGTCTTTCATTAGTAAATTTGCAGATGATGCTAAGCTGGGAGCATGTGTCGATCTGTTGGAGGGTAGGAGGGCTCTGCAGAGAGACCTGGAATGGTTGGATACATGGGCTGAGTCCAATAAGATGAAGTTTAACCAGTCCAAGTGCCGAGTCCTGCATTTTGGCCGCAACAACCCCCTGCAACGCTATAGGTTGGGAACAGAGTGGTTGGAGAGTGCCCAGGCAGAAAGAGATTTGGGGGTACTGGTCGACAGCCGACTCAACATGAGTCAGCAGTGTGCCCAGGTGGCCAAAAAGGCCAATGGTATCCTGGCCTGTATCAGGAATAGTGTGGCCAGCAGGAGCAGGGAAGTCATCCTTCCCCTATACTTGGCACTGGTGAGGCCGCACCTTGAGTACTGTGTCCAGTTCTGGGCCCCTCAGTTTAGGAAGGACGTGGAGACACTTGAGCGTGTCCAGAGGAGGGCAACAAGGCTGGTGAGGGGCTTGGAACACAAGCCCTATGAGGAACGGCTGAGGGAGCTGGGGTTGTTTAGCCTGGAGAAAAGGAGACTCAGAGGTGACCTTATCACTCTCTACAACTTCCTGAAAGGTGGTTGTAGTGAGGTGGGGGTTGGTCTCTTTTTCCGGGCAACAACTGACAGAACAAGAGGACACAGTCTTAAGTTGCGCCAAGGTAAATATAGGTTGGATATTAGGAGGAACTTTTTTACAGAAAGAGTGATAAAATATTGGAATGGTCTGCCTGGTAAGGTGGTGGAGTCACCATCCCTGGATGTGTTTAAAAAGAGATTGGATGTGGCGCTCGGTGCCATGGTTTAGTTTAGTTGAGGTGTTAGGACAGAGGTTGGACTCGATGATCTTAAAGGTCTCTTCCAACCTGGTGATTCTGTGATTCTGTGATTCTGTGATTCTGTAATTGCATTATCTGTCCTGCATTAGTCAGGACACTGTTTCATCCATGCTCAGCTTTACTTTCAGATATCTTCTTCATGTCGTCCCTCTAATATTTGTTCTCTGTTTGTCTTTTTAGTGACTTAGAAACTTCTTCTTTGTCTACTTTTAGAAAACAAACCTTTTTGTTTTATAGATTCCCCACCTAAGCAGTCTTTCTATCACTTGCTAAAGATCAAGTGATTGAAGACTTGCTTCAATATCTGTAATTACTGAGGAAGATGCTTCAAATCTAAGGATAATGGACTTGGTGTTATCTTACAATTAATGTGATCAGCATAAATATTAATTTCCAAACATCTTCAGTCTGATGATGCCTTTTTCCTGCTGCAGTCAAGATAAAACAAGAAACATAAATATAAAACTAAGCTCCTCACCTCTCTTTCAAATCCAGTCTTAGAAAACTTTCAGCAAAGATCTTCTAAAGATACTTCATAGAAATCTGTAATGCAATTGCAGACACACACCTCCAGCCCTTGAAATTTCATAACCAAGAACGGTAACAACAAGCCTTAGGAGAGGAGTGGAAACTTTCATTTCCTATTTAGTTTTCATTTGTCCCTTTTGGGAAAAGTAAGACAATATTCAGAGCCTATCATAACTGTTCTTCATTTTATTGTATTCTATTGCAAATCTGTGCCTGCAAAGAAGGCAGCAGAGAGTCTGAGCCTACCATCATGGATAGGAATACTTAAGAAATATATTCCACCAGGATAATAGAAGCAAACAAGGCAATTAGAAAGTATCTGATGACCACAGAGGCCCCACCACGGTGAAGGACAATCTTTAGGATTAAATCTTTAGGAGGATCCAGGGTAGAGACTAAGCTGAGGAGATGTTGTCTGTCATTACTTGTGGCTGGTATCGTCGCTGTGTGCTGAGTCCTTTGACTCAGAACTGTGTGGCCAGAAGGGTAAAGGGTTTGCCTTCTGCTGGTCATGGCAAGACACAACCATGTGCCTTCTGCTAAAGCCTGGGCATTATGTGGCAATAGGCTGTCCAGAGGGCTTAGTAGAGAGAGACAAAGATGAATGTGCACACATAGCCCCTTCTCTTATTTCCACAGGCTACTGGTCTGATTAACAACTGATGCCAGTTTCCAATTGTTGGTATAATAGAACTGTTAATTTTATAAATGCCTTAATACTCCACACATAACCTAATGCTTGCAAGAATAGGAACTCTCTGAATACAACATAAACTGTGAATAACAAGATAAAAGAACATCTTATACCAATGGTCCATTACAACCCCCCTCTGCTTTTAGGGGTTATTTATATGCCATTTGTATTACAGTCACATGCAAAGGGCCTCCACTGCAACATACTGAATCATAAAATAAATGGCAGTGTTTTCTTTAGCACTGTTAAGATAGGAGGCATATGCTTGGAAGTATTGCACAAATCACACTGTGGCAAACATTTTTAAATGAAAGCTTGAGAAACCAATGGGCTGTACCTCTCAAACAGCAGGTATGTTATATATGTTATACATATAGATTTGACCCTGGCTCTCTGAGGGGTAGATTTATGGTTACTTAGGATAGACTAAATTCCCTTCAAGGCTGCTGTATCATATTTCATTTTAAAAACAAAACAAAACAAAACAAACCCCAACCAACCAACCAAACGAAAAACCCAAACAAGGCAATTTGCTTTCCTTTGAATTTTAACTCATTTTTGTATCCAAGGGAAAAGAAAATACATGTAAGAAAGTCACAATAAAAAGGATGGAGAGTCTAGGATGTACAACATGAGAGCATCTGTACAAATACTAAATAGTTAACGTTCTTTGTCTTATTTTGCATTGTGTCTGATGTGTGTACATGGGCGTTCATATATGTCCTTTCCTTTTCCTGTTTCTCTCTCATTATCATTGATTCTTCCCAAAGTATATCTTCGTATGTCAGGCTTGTAGGCAGTACCTTGTCTTTCGTCTTTATATAACCACTCTCCCCCTCAGTTTTCAACACAGCAGCCTGTTTCTTCCTCTCAGCCTCCACATGGCAATGACCCCCTTTGCCATATAGCGATGCAGTCCCTCAATTCTCAGCGGATACACATATCTAACTTCCCATAAATTCAGGAATATACCTGTTCTGCTTTTGTTCTGCTGTATTCTACTTGTGGGAAAACGTGCTAGAACTCCTTGTGTGCCTAAGGGAGAGTATTTTAAGCTGTAATATCTTGTAAAAAAACCAATAATATACATAATTTGTTTAGAGTATCATTGAATAAACTTGATTTACTTAAGTTTGGTAGACACACTACACCTCTTTGTTTGAAGTCGGCACACTGTGAAATATAGATGGGGCTGACCCAACAAGGGCGGTAATTAGTGCCCTTTAAAACCTGTACTCACAATTTTAATTTTAACTTGCAGCTCTGAGAGCATATGATAGTAGATACACATAAGAGCACACATTCCTACTGATTAGACCAGTGGCTTTTTACAGGCATATTATTATCAAGCACAGTTATAATACTATAACATACAGTATATGTTTTAAAGGCCTATCTTTACTTTGTTTCCTCTTTTTTTCTTCACACAGCTTTGTGCTTGTTTTATCCTTTCTCACCCAGAAGCTTTGTGTCTCCTCTCTAGCTCAAGAATGAAAAAGTAAGGACACCAAAAACTCTGCAGGGAGTTCAGGAAAATCGCTATTACAACATTTCTTTGTGCAGTTTTCATGGCTTCTTACACAGACAGAACAGCAGAAAAGGTGCAGAATCTAGGACAATTCTTCCAGCTTTGCACTATACAGTATGTGGCCATGGGGAAATTGAAGGACTCACTGTGTATGCCCAGCAACAATAAAGCAAACCCTGTTTTAATGAGAAAGGAGGAAAAAGCATTTTTCAAATCAGATATTCAAGGATTCATCTTAATATGAAGTTCAGCCTTAGTCTGTATAGGGTCATTTCAGCTCCCTTACAAAATAAAGCTATCAACTTCTAACAATATTATTTTTATCTCAGAAGCCTGACAAGAGCACAGCTTTTGCTATAGGTACATTTTTCAAACCTATTCACACAACTGAAAAGTAATTATTATTCTGATTTTTTCTTTCTTTATAATCCACATTTTCCCTTTGCTTCCTTCTCCCTCTTGCTCTCTATTTTTGTTTGCCAATGGAAAGGGAGAAAACAGAAAGCAATGTAAGTAATCCTGGGTGCAGACACCCACTTTCTGCTGGACTATTTTTGTATCCAGCATCGTCAGGGATTAGATAAAATATGGGATCCCTGGAAACCACAGCCCAGGAATGACATGTTTGAGTAACTAGTACGTAGGCAGTGTGGCTATGCTCCTGCATGCTATCTGCCTGCAAATGTAACATAACTTATGTGAGCCAGAGGGGATGTTGATTATTCTGTAGTCCTACTTTCATTCTGGAATATGAAGTAGCATAGGAAGACAATTTTCTTACAGAGATTATGGACGTTTAGGGAATGTGCTGAGCTGCCCAAGGAACATGCAGGGATTGCATAAATGGATCTGTCTGGCAGACATTTGCTGAGACAGAGATTTTCTGTACTGGTTTAGCTAAAGATTTGAACCTCATAAAATTCAGTGATGGTCAATTAAAAAATTAGTTCCAATGCTCAACTAAAATCTAGTAAGGAGCAAATACTGTCAAACTGAATACCTACCTGAACTTTCAGCATGTCTTTGGCAGTGATAAGGTGTGGGCCGTCCATTCTCCCACAGAGACTCTTCACACTGACTGGAAGATCACTGCCAGCCTGCTGCCCTTGGCAAGCAAGTCATATCCATCAGCTGCCTCCTGAGCATCTGTAGCCACTGGAAAGTGTAATCAAATTGGAGAAGAGGAGAGAGCTCAGCTATTTTGAATTCCTGAAACTGTTGTGAAGTAAGACACCTGGCTAGAGAGAAAGGGTATTTGTGTCTGTGCTGAGGAAAAGATTAAGAAACTCTCTCACTATTGGATATCGAAGAATCAATAGAGGCAAGATGTGCAACTGGCCAAACTCCATTTGCTCTGTTGCTCTGAGAACAATTATTTCAGCATCTGTCTTAAGAGTGAGGGAAATTTCTTCATCTGATGGTAAATTGTGTTTAATCATTTTTACATTATTGGTGACTTTCATCTCGCTAAGTGATTATCATAACATCGTGCAATGGATTTATCACTTCTGGTGTTATTCCCTTTTGCAGGCTTAATACAATGTTTTACTAAAAAAAATAAGTCCAGCTTCTTTACTAAGAGTGCAAATTTAAACAATTTCAGGCTGATACTTTCATTTTGCTTTTAAGTCATAATTTTTGCATCTTTTGTTCCTCAAAATATTTAAATAGCTCAACTAACATGGGAAACAGGTAAAAATGTTGTAATTCTTTAATAGTATCTACCAGCTTTTGTTGTGTACCAGCTTATATAATGCTCAAATCTAAGCTAAAAATGTACCTTATACTTCTCATAACATATGTAAGGTATTTTAAAGTATAAAGACCATTATATATATTTAAGTACTTAAGAATAAAGAAAAGGTGCATCTTCTGAAAGATTAGCTGTCAAACTTTACACTGCTTAAATTTTCAATAAAAGGCTTTAGGCCACTGTCAGGCAGCAGTGGAAAGCTATGCTGACATTAAGAAGGCAACTAGAACAGGGGAAATATTCACAGAGTAACATAAGAGAATTCCTGTTAAACCATCTGAGATTTATACACATACAGGATATTGAGGTTTCATGTTTTTCTCTGCTATATGCAAGAAATAATACTTTATATTAAGTTACTTGCCATCTTAAAATGATTGAGCCTCATGTTTTCTGCATGGTTTAGTACTTTAAAAGTGGGACAAGTAATTATCTCTTACATAATAAACCATCTGCATGGATATAATTAAACATTTGCTCAGTTGTATTTGATATTAAACCAGAAAAAGAATGTGGTTAAGTAGCATTTATCATGCAAAAGATGTCAAAATCAGCTGAAAATCCATCTATAATATCCTGGTTAGTTGCTAAGCTTTTGAAGGGGTCTTGAATAGATCTCAAATGTGATGCTGCATAACTCAGGTTGACATGGTAACATGCATAGTAAGGAAAATCTCAGCTTTATTATCAACTTCATTTTAATTCCCTCCCGTTTTCATATGCTCCCCTCAGTTTCTGGAGTAAATGTATCTTAAGAGTCTCTGATTGCAACTCATAATTATTTGGTGCAATTAAGATGGCGTGCTAGTCTTTTATTTTGTAGGCTGCAGAATAGTAGCAGGTCTGTGAGATGAATCCCTAGCAGCTTTTTTTTAATGACCATGTTAAATTTAGTGCTGTTCCGAGAGAGATTATGTGTGTTGCTTGGTTAATGGGATGTTTGCTATATTCAGGCTGATCTGGCAGCACTGTGCCTGAGGAAACAGACAGAAAAGAAATTCTTTGAGTGTAGCTACTCTTACAGACATATAAGCTGTTAAGGGTCAGTGACCACAGCCATAGGTCCTGAAGGCTCTTGCTGAGAAGACAAGGCCTGAAGAGTCATAGCTTGAGAACACAGGCTGAAAAAATGATAGCAGGGCAAGAAAGGACCCTGTCAGCCACAGGCAAAAACAAGTTTGCAAGGACAAATCTGAGACATAGTCAACACTTGATATATTTGGATAAAACTGAGGCTTCATAGATGTCTATCACAAAATTATATTCCTTAAGGTAATGCAAACATATCTTAAGATTGTTAAAAAAAATCTTTCTAAGAGCTTTATTGCTTCTGCAAGATAAATCATATTTTGTTTTTAACAAGGATTCACATCTTTGTACATTCCTGAAGTATTTTCTTCTGTGCATGAGAGAGCACTACAGATTGGGGTATGGTGTGGGATGTGTCTGGCACCTTATAGCATGTGATTGAGCAGAGGGAGGAAGGGAGGGAAGAGAGGAAATGCAGAGCTAAGAGATCCTCTGAGGAACATGATAGTCAGACTAGGAAAGCAAAGTGCTACACTGCACAAATGCATGAGGCACAGATAGAGATGAAGGGGAGAGGCAGGACCTGTTTCACTGTGTGACACTTCACAGGTTACTGACTCAAGTCATCCAGCATTTTCGCGTAAGTCATGGATGATAGAGTGTTCCAAGACTGCTTGAGGGATAGGAGAACTGTGAAATTCTACAGAGGACAAATAAAGGCAGACTCAGAGTGATTAAAAAAAAAAAAAAAACTTAGCTGAATCTTTCTCTACAACCTTGACATTGGTTACTCCTTAACTCCCAAAATAACTTGCCACTTAGAAAAGTGAGATGTTACCATCACAGCAGACAGCAGTGTTGTGGAGTGACAAGCGTTTCAGTTTGTCTCCTGGCTTTGCAGGGAAACCTTGATTTATCGTGGAAATTTTGACATCACTGTGAAAGTTCTCTTACAGAGGAAATTTAATTAAAGAATTAGAAATACTAGAAAAGGAACATGACAAATGAAAGAAAAGATCTTCCTCTTCTCTGATAATTGTGGAATTAACAACATTGAAAAATGGTTGAAACTAGATTCTGCGACAGCTTCTGGGTCTGTGGTAGTCCACATATCTTCTTAATGTCTAATTCCTTCCACAATGGCATTCCAGAGCTTAAAAAAACCACAGCCTTTTTTAAACTTAAATTTGGGTTTTCTGTTGTTTGGATGATTCTTAGTATAATAACCCTGGTTAAATTAAACCGAGGGAAGAAAACAAGAATAATTGGAGGCAGTTTCCCCTAGGTCCACGTCACCCAAAAAGGAAGAAAAAAAAAGACAAGTTTTAATGTCACTATCTACTGCAATATCATCAATTAATTGTTGACCCTAAAGAAATGCTATTTTTCCACAATAACTTCCTACATTGAAGCCTCACAAACTTGAACTATGCTGATTTAAAGTTCTTTAAAGCTTTAATGAGGTATAATTCTGTTTATGTACAACAGCCTTTTTAATAAATTTTCAAGGGACATTTTGCACTAAACTTCTGTATACTAAAGCAAAACTAATTAGTTCTTCAGAACAGAGGATTCTGAATTTCATTTTCATGGCAAATTAGATTTTACTTTGTTACTATCTAAGAACATGTGGATTAAATTTCTTAATACCACTTTTCTTTCCATTAACAATGATTTGAATGTAATCTTAAGATTTGTCTTTGACTTCTTTATGGCTACTAATGGTAACAGCACCTTTTTATAAAAATTCATGTGTAAGGCTATATGTGAATTTGTTTCATATTGACTGCACCTAACCCTTCAAAATGTAACTACATACATGGACAAGCAGAAAAAGAGTTATTGGCCAGCTACCCTATTCTCTTCTAGACCTCACTTATTTCCCCCAAAAATGTGGTTGTGCTATGGATTCCAATGGCCCTATTTATTATCAAAGGACTGAGCTGACAATCTAGAAAGTTTTAAAATTGCAGAAAACATCAATCTATGCCAGCCCAGAGCTTTTGCCTTCCATTTTTTAACATGTGATTCTAAAATAACAACTCTCAAGTAAGATATTTAATTTTGAATCATCCCAGATCATTGTCTTTTAGACTGGCTGAAGACTTTTCAAGGTCAAGTTTTGGATGAATTTTGAAATAATCCTGGTTTGGTGTAGTAGAACTGGAGGTGCCTGGAACTGTCCAGAAGGGTAGTGCATTGGGCTGATTTCAGTTTTTTATTTAGATTTCTAAAGTTTGAGTCCAGTTTTAGGCATTTAACTTCTTTCTGTGGGGGAAGATGAGAAGACTGTCAGCTACACTTAGTTGTCTTCTCCATTTACTGGCTGTTTAGTTTCTCTCAGAGAGTCTCTAACTTTCATTCTTTTTCCTCTGTGTATGCTGATTTAGTTGTCTGTACATCCCTGACACAATCTATGATGACTGTGGAATATTAGACTTTGATCTGATTTTACCTTGAGCCATGTTACCACAATAATCACAATTACTCCTTCATTAAGACACTGCTAATTAAAACAGTCTGCCCTGACAGACATAAAACTTTACTGCCTGTATATTACCTTAGGTTTTTTTAGCAATATTTAGGATTGATATCTGAGATCATTTTGTTTGTCTTTTACCTGATGAAACTTACAGCAGTACCCAACCTTACAGTAGCTAAGGATAGCGAAATTAGCATCAACAAAGATATTAAAGAACATTTCTCTAGACCTTATATTTTAAATAATTTGTAGATAAAATTATTTTCTGCTCAGCATCTTAAAATAATACTTAGTATTTATGCATGCACTGATGGTATTAGACAGGCTGAAATATCTAAGATTACCACAATAGTTTAAGGGTTGAATCTCCTCTAAATTAATCAGAATTTTACTCTCAGCAGTAATGTAGATAAATCTTTAATCAAATGCAATGGAATTAATTCTACCTGCTGCTGCTCTTTGTCATGGGGTAGTTGAGTGGGAGGCTCATCAGTGCAGACCATGTAAGCAGCAGACCAGCATCCCTCCATGTTGCTGTTGAGCGGATGTCGAAACAAGGAGAGGTGAGATTAAGTGGTGAAAGAGGTTAATTTATTTATTAAATTTAGTTTTTATATACAAAATGGACTCTCACTTAATTGGCCATTAGCTGTACACTTCCTGCAGCCTATTGGACACTTGGGTCCATGAGAGTTTGAAAACTTTTATCTTTGTTTACATAAACAAATAGATTCTTTCTTACAAGAAAGAGGTTTTTGTGCTGTCACACCTCCACAGTACACAGCCTTCTTGAGGAGAGAAGTGGTAGTCTAGTTGCAGCAACAGCTTTGCCTTACACTCCTAATCTGGGAATGGACAGTGAGAGAGAATGGCATCCAAATCCTCACTCAGAAAACTGCCCAAAGGTTCTGATTCAGGTTGTAACAGGAGCTGTGGAACCCAGCAGACACTGCTTGACAACCTCATATGTCCAGTGCGCCACAGAAAATAGCATCTAGAAGGTAAAAAAACTACTCCTATGCTGTGAAAATTTGAGACACTTCCTGGGTCACTAAAGTCTTCCCACTTCATTTCTCCTCCTTGAATTACCTGAGATTTTCTCTGTTGTTTCCTGTTTGTGGCCCTCAGACATCCCTTAGTCACTTGGGCCACACACTGGCTGATTACCTACCTGAGGATGAGCTTACATCTATCCTTCCCTCTTCTCATAAAATCCTGCCTCAGCTACTGTGATGTTCCAGTCCTCTTCTGATTGACAAGACCCACTTGGCAAAAATATATTATTTGGGGATTTACTTCAAAAATTGCCAATAGTTGGTGAAGAATTTCACACTCTAAATTCTTTTGGGAAGCAGCTCCTTTTTAAAAGTAATGTTTGTAAAAAAACCCTAGCCCCTCTAACTTATTTTTAAAATGCTGGTAAACAAAACTACCACATATGCTGTTGTTCTTAGGTCATTCAAAAAAAAAAAACAACCAACAGTTTGTGCATTTATATTCATAAAACATTCCAGTTTTCTCTCCAAATGAAAAAGACACTCCTGAAATCTTCAGCCTAGAGCATGTGAGTACTTCTGAGATTGAGCTGAGGTTATTGTTAACATACGTATTCTAAATTATTTAAAATGCTTCTGCTAAAGGTTACCAGTCAGAAAAGAATATCAATTCATTTCAACTAGTTTAAATCAAAGACCAGCAAAAATTCAGATCCTGCGTTAAAGAATTATTTTAATTCAGCTTCTTGGCAACCTGGAAAGGAGAAAGATTATAGGAATAGTTTGCTCAAATATATATACTACATGATGATGGAGAATATTTGGAGATGGATAGAGTTGTTTCACACGTAGGATTTGACCTGCCACATGGATGGTTCATTTATAATTTATAAACCCAAATGACAGGCTTTAGGCTTAATTTGGTAGCCAATATGGGCAAGCAGATCAAATCAGCAAAACAGCTCTTTAAACATGTCCTTAATCATACCTGAATAATTATATCTGAAAGAAAACCAAGAAACATAAGTCTGACCAGCCATGATGATCTTTTTTTGACATAGTTAAAGTATTCATGGAGTATCAGAAAATGAATTAAGATAGCTTTCCAATACTGAATGTGTTCGCTTTACAATGGGACCTCTTTTCAGTGGACAAAGATGTAGAAATAGCTTTAAGAAGGTTTGATCCAATGACCAGCATGTAATTACATCTGGTCTATGTAAAGAGAATTAACTCTTGGCCTGCAGTTTAAAAAGATGAATTTCTTGAAGAAGTCAGTTATAAGCAAATAAATGAGGAAAAAAAAGTCTGTAACAGTGAATGATTTTACCAGAGTCAAAAATACAGTTGTGTAGTTAGAGAGAATGTTGTCTTTTTTTAAACACAACCTCAATGAAGAGAAATACAGAAGCACAGATAATATAGCAAAAACTTCTCTTTTGCCCATTATTGTAAGCCTGAACAAGTGAAGTAGCAATGACAAACATATGAGAAATTGTCAGTGAAAAATTTTACAACCAGAAATGCTAAGGAGAAAGAGGAATTAAAAAATAAAATACTTAGAAAAAAATTAATCCTAGCAAAATCATAGGACTGTTATTAGAAGGAAGTGGGTGAAATTCTCAATAACAATGCAGAGCAGAAAGTAATATTCAATTAATATTTCTTCATAATATGGTCCCATCCCAGTCATCAATGCCATTGTCATGGTTTTAAAATAACTCATGAAAAAAATCACCTAAGAGCTCATGGTTGAGAATAAGAATTGTGGAAGAAATAATTTAAGGCAAGAACAAGGTTTAGTTTAAAACTATAAGATAATTTATTAATAGGATTAGAAAAGGATAATAAACGGTAAAATAAGCTTTTAAAACACTTTTCTTCCCTCGTCCCAATCTTCCCACCTTTCTCACTGAACACACAGGGATACAAAGCATGGAAGAGACTCTCTTTTTTGCATTCTGGGGGTCCTCTTTATAGGGGACAGTTTTTTACAAGCTTCTTCAGCATGGTTTTAATTTTTATGAAGTAGCAACCTGCCCGACCTGCTACCACGTGACTTCCCTCCCACAGGTAAAACAGTTCCCAAAACTGTTTTTGTCTAAAATAATATGTAAATAATTTTTAATACATGAGTAGTTTAAAAAGAAATTATTACTGGTCTGCCTGAACAATTAATGTTGCTATACAAGAAATTCTAGGATGTTAAGGATGTAGTAAGAACATGGATTAAGCCAGGGTTACATTTGGGCAACATAAAAAACATGACCTTGATTATATAATTCTATCTGTGCTGGAATCACTAGCAGGTAAAATAAATGGAGTCCTGATACATGGTGATGTAATCAATCCTGAAAATGATTGTGTAGTTAGTGACAATAAGCATGTCAAATTGGGCAGCTTTCTGGGTGAAATTGTTGGATGTGATTGATAGAGATGACTGCACTGACATAAGCTTCTGTAAAGCGACAGACCTACAGCAGTATATCAACCTAATTAAGTGATTAGCATTGTACAAAATCAGTGTAACACATAATAATTAATCACGAAATGGCTAAATGGCAGATCTACAAAAGTAAGCATAAACAGCTAATCATAATCCCTTGGGTAATTCCTGAGGAATTTGTAGGGTTCTGCTGTTTTTCATGAGTTTTTCCCAACGTGTGGCTGGTGCCAGGAGTCCCAGCCCAGCCCAGCCCAGGGCTCTACAGTGCCCAGCTGGCCGGTGCCGCTCCGGTGGCTCAGATCCCTGCTGGGAGCTGGCACGAGCTGTTTGCTGAACAGGGCATATGCAGCATCACCAGTTTCCTCGGCCTGGCTCGGCATCCCGAGAGCTGAGTGCCTCTCAGACAGAAGTGGAACGAGCTGCAAACACACCCTTGACACCGCTGCCTTGGGGGATTGAGCCCCGTGTTTCAAAAAATGCTGTCCTCTGCTACTACATAAATTTATGAGTGATCTGAAGAAATGTTTAACAATATTAATGGTAAAATTTTGAGATGACATAAAATGCATAAAGCACTAAATAATGCAAAGAAAAAACACTTTTTCTGTAGGGAAATTGGCATCCTTTAGTAAGCCAGGATCATTTGAACGTGCTTTTTGAGACAGCTGAATGCAAGGTCATTCAGCAGGAACAAAGAATGTAGGTCACGTTTAGAAGACTGGAGACTGTGTCCTGGAAAGCGGTGACTCTGAAAAGGATTTAGGGGTCACAGTGGTTAACCAACTAAAGAGAAGCTCCCAGAACAACGTTCCAAGGCATTTGGTACAGCCTTCAGATACAGAAGTGTTGGGTGGTGACATAACTGTATCTAATTCTACTTTGACAAAGGTGCTTAAAAATTACAAATGTTCAGAAAAGCTGAAACTGTTGGAAGACTCCTAGATCTGAAAAACTTGATCAACATTAACAAAGATGAGAAGTCAAAGTTATGTATTTTATCCAAAGTGGGATTAAGAAATGACTTGTATTGTGTTTTATAAAGATACATTCACAGGGGTCTTAGAAATATACAATATTTCAAAGTCTGTTCAACAAGGAAAGACAGTTTTGTATTAGAAAAACATTATGCTTTGTTAACTGGATGATTCTATATAACTGTTGAAATGTTTTATTCAGAGTTTGTTTCTATTTGGAATTGTATTGTTTTAATTCAAATGGAGAAGAAACACAAAAGGTAAAGGAAAAGCATATTTTAAAGTGCTTTAAAAATAAAAGCATGGTAAGAATGCTTGACAAACAGACTACACTATTGTGTTGTGTCTTCATGTTAGACACATCTTCAAATGAACAAAATAACATATTTTAAAAGATGCTTTCTTATTGGGTTTATACTTTTGATTTATATTGTATTTTTTTCTCTTGACCTTTTTTTTTTTTTAATATAGTCAGAGTGAAGATCTTGAACATCTGTGAAATATTTTGCACTCTTAGGCTAGATGTAAATAACATATGTCAGAGAGATGTAAACACCAATGGGAGAAATAAATTATGTACGTGAACACAGGGCACTATAGCTAAAGTAATGAGTTGAAACATAAGAAACTTCCATTAACCCGATCAACAGAAAAAAAATCCTTACAATTGAAGGAATTCAACTTTGAAGAGAAGGTTTCCTTTGGGGAGCAGAAGACCCAGGACATTTAAATAAGATGTTTAAAATGAACTAGACAAAATAACACTGAAGAATTTTCAAAAACACTCCTTTGTCAGGACCATAATGGTATTTTCCATCTCTAATCTTTGTGATCTCCTGGTTTTGGTTTTTTTTTTATCATTTAGGACTGTCATGAATATTTTATTTGATTGTTGACCTACAAAAGAAGTGGTTTAAAGAATAAAGTTTTGTTGCAAGACTACCAGAATTCTCTTAATATTAGTTTCCATTCTCTCCCCTAGTATACCAAAGTTACCAATACCACTGGAATCTGTTTTGTCTGAGCACAGACCAAGACATTTTCAAACACAACAGACTAAAAAGCTGGTGAAATACTGAATGTGGAGGGGCTAATTTTTTAGGAACTTGCACCTGAAAAACAGCAGTCTTTATAGTAAAGTGACTCTGCACCTCATTGTCTATAGGGGAAGAATTAAGTGCCTTAGAACAAGATCCACAAAATCTAAGCTAGGTGGTAAGAGTGTGCTGAGGACACAATTGTACATTGAATTCTGACTCTTTTTGATGTTCAGGTATTTTAATACCATTACTCCTTCGAGCAAAGGTTTTTCTGAAAGTTTTAGGTGATCATTTCATTTTCAAAAAGTAAGGAAAAAAGTGTAGCCAGAAGACTCCTGTCTATTCTATACTTTAGTGATTACAAAACTCCTCCAGGATGATGAAGACAGGGCAACAATTAATTTTTGTTCTTTAGGGAATCTCCTCTCTCCTAAGAGCCTTCACATGGACTTATGTAGGGGAAAAGAAAAGAAAGGGAGTGCTCCATCCCCTTCTTCTTTTGAGCCTCTTACATTTTTTGTAGACTGAAGGCTTGGTTTGCCTTCAGAGAGATTAAGCAGGAGCCTCTACTCTGATTAAAGGTCTATCAATGAGAGCAGGGCACCCTGGGCTTAAGTCCCTGCATTTATGGATATAAAACACATAAATTGTCCATAGTACAGACACACAAAGCCACCTTTTGTCCTTCCCAAATGAGTGCCATAACCACGAGGTTACAGACTAATTCCCTCTCTCTGATCTAATGCATTTTTAATTCTTTCAAAATGGAGCAGCTCCAACAGGAGGGACAGACTGTGTTTTCTTCTTTTCCATGTCCCCCTGGACCATAGGCTGTTTACCTGACAAGCAGAAGAGAGTTGAAGTCTTTGTTGCACAAAGGAGAGCAAACCAGATCCTTCACCTTGAGAAGGATTGCACCACTGAAATTTTTACATTAAAGTGAAGAATAACCAAGCCTACGAGGAGAAAGCATCAAGAATGGCTGAATTTTTGTGTGGAAGTTCACTTAGCAAATCTGTTCCAAGACCTGATGGGCTCAGGCATTGAGTAACTCAGTCAGATGAAGCCTGAGATGCCTTTAGCCAAATACATGTTCTGAGAAATTTCAGCCTAAAAACTGTAGCATTTATGGAAGTTAGTCACCTCCAACATCAGCTGTAACTGAGCGAGTGGTGTGAATAAGCATGGCTCCACTACTTTTAATACCTAAATTCCACATCAATCCCACCTTCAGCACCCAAACCGTGTCGTGGGGCTTTGGGGACCCGGTGGGATTTCGGTATTTATTGACCAGGCGACCCTCCTGGAAATGCCAACATGCACATTTGCTAAAATTATTTCTCAAGGCGTTTTTCGGACTCAGGGCCAGCAGCCCCGGGCACAGGCAGCTGCCGATCGGGCACGTCTCACCGGCCTGGGCTGCCCGGCGCGGAGGGAGGCGCCGGGCGGGCAGCGACCCGCGGTGTGGCCGGGATGCATCCCAGGGAGAGCCCGCCGGGATGGTGACCGATGGTCCCAGGGGGCTGGGCTGGCACCCGGTGAAGCGCGGGCAGGGCGTGCTGCCCGGAGCGGCTCCGGCGGCGTCATTCCCGCAGCGCCGATGGAAAAGCGAGCCCGCAACGGGAGGGAGAGAGGGGGAGACGGCGGCGGCGCCGCCCTCTGGAGAGCTCTTGGGAGAGGCTGGTGTGAAGAGCCGCATCTCAATGAGGGCCGGGCTAATGCAAATCACTGCAACCGGCAGCAGCAGAAGAAAGGCGAAGCAGCTGCAGCCTGGGCTCCCCAGCAGCGCGCTACAGCCAGGGGAGGCGTAACAAAGGCAGCAGAGCCGCTTTCTGCGGCAACTACTCCGACTACAGCCGGGTGGTCGCAGG
>VZTJ01011333.1:1170755-1196541 GCA_013397795.1 Orthonyx spaldingii | reverse complement strand
GGCCGGCAGGTCTAAGTGAGGAGGCGCCCGCCAGGCTGCGGAGCACAGGTAAGCGCCGGGGCCGTCCCTGCCCTGCCCTGCCCTGCCCTGCCCTGCGCGGGGGCTGCGGCGTGCGGGGAGCCGGGGCGCGGTCGCCGGGCGCGGCGCGGCGCGGAGCGATGCACCTGTGCCCATTGTGTGGGGCGGCGGCTCCGCGGGCGCGGTGCGGGTGCCGGGCTGCGGGAGCGCGGTCCGGCCCCGGGGAGCAGGCGCGGCGCTGCCCCGGGCGCCCCGCGGCTCGGGCAGCCTGCGGGGGTTGCGGTGTCTGGAGCCACCTCCAGCCGAGTGGGGATGTTTCACACACCTTTCCCCTGCCCCAGCAGAATAACTCCCATCTTTTCGCGAAACCGCTGCCGCATGCATCCGTGTTCCCCCAGCAAACCCCCCGCCCTTCCCCCGGTGGCTAGTGGTCATCCTGCTGCTTCGGCTCCGTATGATCTCCGCTGGGTCCCAGTCACATCGCGGCGTGATGTTTTTTTTTTTGGTTTTTTTTTTTTTTTTAATCAGCATGTGTGGTTTTTTCATGGAAATGCTCACCCACACCTGTATTATAAATAATTCTTTAACAGATGTTATAGGATGTGAAGTGTTGGCATGGTGGTTTTTCAGGGGCGTGTCTGTTCGTTTTTCCCTATCTGCCTGTATAAGTGTATATATTTATACACACAAACGGAAACATCAGATCAAAATGTTTAGGATTTCTTTGTCTGCTCTGACCTTGTGGTTTAAACACGCTTTTCTGTACATACCAGGACTGTGGAGCTAAAGGGGAGCTCTATTTCTGTTTTAAGGGCATAATTGGGAATTACAGATGTTATTGACAAAAGCATAAACGTGTGGAAGAAAGGACAGTAACTCGCACTTCTTCCTGCCCCCATCCAAAATAAATAAAGGTGAAAGACTCTTTAAAAAGTATATCTTTGTCTAAACTTTTTTTTCTTTGGGTGGGTGTGTGTGTGTGCATGTCTTTGAGATGGTTTGAGCAGAGAAAACAGCCGACCAAAGAAAAATCCATTTTACTTGGCACAGGAATTGCTTCAGAGATACAGTTTCTGAATTGTGCATTCTGGGATTGTTAAATCTGAATAACAGGTTCTCACTGGAATTGGACGTGAATTAAAATAACTGACATAATTTTTTCAACATGGAAGCAGTAGTGGTGTGATCTCAATCCTAAGATGTGGTCACTAAGCTATATTTTGTATTTAACCTATAGAGAAATGTCAGTGAAATGACACAGCAAACATTCTTGTTCATTTCACTGAAGTGGGATGTAGTGTTCATGGGGAAAGCAGAGATTAGTCTTTTTCTTGTATATATAAGAAAACACACACATATATACTGTACTGTGTGTAAGTACTTTTAAGCGATTTACAAGTATAAATTCTGCATTTATACATAAGCATATGATCCTGTGTCAATGCAACAAAGTCAGTTGTGAGCTGTAACCAAAGTAGGGTAAATAATTTCCACTAGGGCCCCACATTTGCCTTAGGTGCTTGTGCTGGTCCAGCACATGAAGTGCTCTGAGAAGTTGCTGAGTGCAAAACCTACAGCTTTGCAGCATCAGGGTCCAGCTGTATAATAATTGGTTTAATACAAGCTTCTGCAAGCCAAAGAGCATCTGTAAGTTTTTCTCTATTTCCTCCCACTGTTTTACTGCTGGTCTGAATATATTTTTTTTTATTAATGACCACATCATTATGAGTGGTTGAAACAAAGCTAGTGCTTGCTAGTTTTTGTCTTTTTATTGGAAATCAATAAGAGAGGCCACTTCTAAATTAGGTCTGTGTATCTGTCCTATAAATAAACTTACTGTGCTTTACTATTCTGCAGACAACTGCAAATCTAGGTGGCTCCTAAATTAAAATGAATACGTTTTGAACCTAATGATCTTTTGATCATTCTATATTTTTTTTTTTAGTATTTTTTGTCTGTTTGTGAAGATTAATGTGTGCTTTGTAGTATTTAGTCTTGGTTGGTTGTAAAAAGGAACAGAAGTATTTGCCTCCTTGATTTTATTTCAGAACATGTGAACATTCTATTTATGTAAACTGTATTGAACAACTGGGATTATTTTGGCCAGGGCTGATGGGTTTTTCTCGCTGTCAAGCATGGGAGACATCAATTGCTAATTTGCTCAGTGACACTGATTTTATCACTCTTTTGGTGATGGCAAAAAAAGCTGTTTCCTTAATCAATTTGAGTATTAGTCTTAGGATATTAATAATACACCTTGCAAGACTTATAGAGCACTGAAGTAGCTTGCTCATTGAAAAACACTGTCTCCCTCTAATATACTTTTTTCTTTAATTTCATGCCATTTGAGCTCTTCTGTTGGTTCACAGTGTGTCAGACATTTGCCCAAGGACAACTAAAGTAATTTATTACAAAGCTTAGGCTGAGAGGAAACCAATAGTTGGAATATGCAGGTAGTTTTTAACATTGGGATTGACCCACTAAGTGTGATAGTCCTGATTCTCATTGCCAACCTGCCAGATCTGTTCCTCTGAAAATTTCTTAATTGCTTAGTTGTTGGCGACTGGCTGCCCTTCTGAAAAAACACCTCTTGAGATCACAGTTGGAACCAAGAGTTTGGTGGGGGCAAACAGTCTAGAAGGTAGATGAGACTCAAATAGCACCTGAATATAACATGAGAAAAAGTAGAAAGCTGATGCATTTGTTCCTTTTTTCCAGTAGGTCAACTCCGTCACCTCATTTTCCAAGTTACTGAATTTGAACAAACACTTCTCAGTGTTTGCATATTGTTAGCATTTCGGTTCATGCGTGATGTTGTTATGATGTCTAACTTACATGCAGTTCTTAAGGCATGGCAAGAGGCTAATGTGTAAAATGACCTTAAGAATGCAGCATGTTTTTATTAAAATATTTTTCTCAGCCTAGAAGGTAGGCACTCTGTATGTGCCATGTATATAACAGGAAGTCTTAAACTGAGCTCCCTTAAAACTTCTAAATTTCTTAAGCTTTTCCTCTCCTCTTGTGCATTCCTTAGGTTGAACTTCAAGATGTCCCTTGGGAGAGATATGGAGTTGGAGCACTTTGATGAGCGTGATAAAGCGCAGCGATATGGCAGAGGGTCCCGGGTGAACGGTTTACCCAGCCCTACTCACAGTGCCCACTGCAGCTTTTACCGAACCCGTACTCTACAGACCCTGAGTTCTGAGAAAAAAGCCAAGAAAGTTCGTTTCTATCGTAATGGAGACCGGTATTTCAAAGGGATTGTATATGCCATCTCCCCTGACCGGTTTAGGTCCTTCGAAGCTCTCCTGGCTGATCTGACCCGAACTCTGTCCGACAATGTGAACCTGCCCCAGGGAGTGAGAACAATCTACACAATCGATGGCTCCAAGAAGATTTCCTCCTTGGACCAGCTAGTAGAAGGTGAGCAGTACGATTTGGAGGTGTGAAGTTTGAGTCAGCCTTTGTCTAATCTGTTAAATCATTCAAAAATAGGTAATGGTATTGTTCTTATTGATAAAGGAAGGATTTTCAATGGTCTGAATAGAATTGTGAATATCTTAAACGATATCTTGAAATATTGTTGCCTTGCTACTTAATTCCTTCTTGTTGAACCTGTCTGACCTTTTCCTTTCAACCTGGTGTTGGTAGTCCTAGATCCTGAAGATTGCATCTAATCCTTCTTTCACAAAGGTGCAAGTTCAAGTGTCAGTGAGAGTTTACTGTTAAACTTCACAGGGTCCGTGGTGCTAATGAAACCTATGTGAAATTCAGTTCAGATGTTTTGTTTTAGTTTTTTTAAGTCTGTCTCTACTTAGTGAAGAGCTCCATCTCTTCTCTGCAGGTAAATATGCCTGAAATAAAATACTATCCTCTCGTTGACTGGCATAAAGGTTGACAGCCTGTTAAAAGAGTAATATTGTAGCCACGATTCAGCTGGGGTATATTGTGAAATTTTTTTCCCCTGTAGCATTGCCCTTTTGCCCAGTCATAGAATTGGTAAGGTTGAAAAAGACCTGTAAGATCACTGAGTCCAACCATTAACCCAGCACTGCCAAGTCCATCACTAAATCGTGTCCTTAAGTGTCTGCACATCTGAACATCTGTTAGAAACCTACAGGTATGGTGGCTTAACCACTATTCTGGGCAGCCTGTTCCAATGCTTGACAGCCCTTTACGTGAAGAAGTTTTTCCTAATACCCAATCTAATCCTCCCCTGGCACTACCTGAGGCCATTTCCTCTTGTCCTATTGCTTGTTACTTGTGACCAGAGGACCAACACCTACCTTGCTACAACCTCCTTTCAGGTAGTTGTAGAGATCTTACTTTGTTTGCAAATAAGGCTCATGTACCTGCAGTATAAACCATCACCAGTGATTTGGTCAGAACTGACAGTTCTTGGTCTCTGTCAAATGCCAAATAGGCCAGTCATTAATTTGCCCATTGACAACAACTTTATCACTCCTTCAGTGATAGTTCTATTGGCAAAAGAAGCTGTCAGCATTAATCAATTTGAATATTAAGCTTAAAAAATTAATAGTACTTTTCACAAGTTTTACAAATAGCTAAAGTAGCTTTTCCAACATGAAGTGCTTCTGGACTGCAGTGGCTTTCTAGTGTAAAACATCAGAATGTACAAAGTATGAAGGCATTGACTATCACATGGCCATAAATGAGAGTGTTTCTTACCTGTGAAGTTTAAATGCAGATGCCTGACTGTGTTCCAAGAAAATAAGGTGGAACAATTCTTTCATTTTTGCTTCTCTCCTACCCCTGGACCCTGTGTGCCGTGGGCAAACCAGTAAAGAATGGACACATAGCCACTGGACAGGCAATTTAGAATTGTAACAGAGATTGTAATTTCTGTGTGATTTTCATTTTTAGCACCAGGTGAGAGAACTTGCAGTATCAGGATGTAATGAGATGAACAGAAGAAGGTTAATATGGAGAGAGAATAATAAGAGGGTAATGCCAAATGTGGCTCCTGAAAGAGGAGCACAGTTTTCCATAGCAGGTGTTCAGCCACAACATGGGGTTGTCTCCTTTTTGTGTCAAAGCAGAGGAAAGCTTTTGAAGTTTTGAGAAACTGATATTCTTGATATTCTTCCCTGTGTAAAAAGGAAAGTAGGGGACACCATGAAGATGCTCCAGAAAGAAAATTGAAAGGGAGGGATTGTCTAAGTAACAGGTTTGGGGATTAGGACCAGAGGTGTAGTGAAATGGACAGGAAACTGGTCTTAGGAGCAACGTTATCAAGTTCAGGGTAGAGTTAAAACTCTATTTGTCAGGACAGTATTTAATTGGTAGAGAAAATCAATTTCTGGGAGGAAGGACCAATATTAATCAACATCTGTTTAAAAGCAATCTTTGTGCATTTGCTTATTTGATTGGTATGCTCAACTAGAAGCAAGTTTCATTGATGTTAATGTTGATTTTCCAGCCAGTCAGAACCAGTTTTTAAAAGAAAGAAATGAATTCAGAAATAAATTCAGCAACCTATAAGATTGGTTTATTTTGGTATCCTAGAAAAGAATTATACCAGTTATTAATCAGTCAGTCAAAATGAATGACAGTGCAAGAGTCTAGGTTTATTTTAAAGAAGACATTTGGGATTTCTTTTCATCCTGTGGAACTTCATTCCTTACCCTTTCAATGAATATCTCTTCCCTTCCTGGTATAGTTCAAGGAGGACAGTCTTGTTTTCTTGTCCCAGTAAGACTGTGGGATTTAAAGAAGTCAGTCTTCGTGTGGAAGAAGAGAGCCACATCCTCATTCTCTCTGTAAAGGGGCTTCTGTTTATTTGTATAAAACTGCAGGGTGAGTTGTTTAACTCGTAGAACTTCACAGTGGAGCACGGGTTCATATATTATTAGCTCAGTGATGGTTTTTGCATAAGCGCCTTCCACTCTTTACAATACAAATTTATTAGAATTTGGCTAGTCTGGTACCACATTAATTAGCTTGAAGCTGTGCTTTGTGTTTAAATAGCTGGAAAATCACTTGATTTTTGCCTCTTGCCAAATGACATTTGTGCTCCAACTACTGAAATATGAAGCATTGCTTTCTTCATGGTGAGACTATTCCCTTACTGTGTGAATTCACTAATTAATTTATTGAGACTGTTATGAATTTACGTGATTGGGGGGGCATTGATTTGATCATTGCATTGCAAAGCAAATGTATAAAGCCTTGATTTTTAGAGTTGGTTTTTTCTTTATGCCTGGGAGGAAGTTCTTGTACTCTTACCTTCTCATGCGATACAAAAAGACAGAGAGACTCTTGGGGGAAATGAGATGGCAGCCACTGTCTTTCATCCCAGAGCTAAATACACAGAACTGCATGAAAGACAGTCCCAAAGGAAAAAGATTGTAAAAGAGCTGTTTTGCTTCAGTTATATTTAGTTTCATTCTGCAGACAGTTCAGAGCTGGCATGGCTGTATGCTAGTGCTGTAGATTATTTTGAGGTGCATGGACAGTTTTTCTCTTTATTTGAAAGTAATGACTACCCTGTGTGTGGAAGTTTGGTGGGCATTGTGGTTTGATTGATTTTGGTTTTTGGTTGGTGGTTTTTTTTCATCTCTTTGTTTGGCTGTTTTTGTTTTTCTTAAGACTTAGGGCCTGTGAGATTTGTTGGAATTTGGTAACAAGGGGTACTTACAGTTGTAAAAAGTTTCCCACTGTCTGTAACTTCTGTCACTCTACATGAAGGAAACAATATAAAGAATTCCTTCTTTTCACCAGCCCTGAGGTTAGGACCCTCTTACCTTTAAAGAATGGATTCTGAATGTGACATGACTTTATTGCCTAGGCATGACATGCAATCAAAGCATGTAGAAACAATAAAGATGAAGTTGCTCTTAAAGGCTAATTTTTGTAGCTGTAAAGGAAGTTTCAGGAAAGGACTTTGCTTCTCCAAAACTGTGTCATCCTTAAAGCTGAAGGCAGAGGTGGACTCATGGGTCTTACCCTCAAAATTACCAATGAACATTGCAGGATAACTCTGAAACAAAGAATTTTTACAGTATTTACTCCTGGGGTCCTGCTATGTGGAACAAGACCACAGAATCAATCCATAGCCAGAATTGCATCCCTTGCTCATTAATTTTAGTATAATATTACCTCAGAGTCCTAGATATGAACCAGAATTGATTGTTTTAGGTTTCCACAATACCTACCACAAAGTTGAACCCTGCAGCTGGGAACTGGCAATCAAAGACAAACCAAAAACCCCAGACCACAAGGCTGAGAGCATACTGGGAAACAATTTTGTCACATCAATCTTGGGTGCACTGGCAAACAATTCTAAAGACATGTATCTGTGTGTGCATGTTTTGTGTAGGCATAACGGCAAAAATAGTTTTAAGGAATAATCTGCAAAAGAAAAATGAATGTCTCTCAGGGTTACCTCAGGGCTGCAAACCTTGTTGAAGGAGCAGTTTGAAAGGATATAGATATACCAGCTTTAAAATATAGTAATAGCTGTAACCAGCCAATAACTCTTGGGAAATGTGAGCTTTGCTGCAGGGCAGAGGAGATGATGGGTCGTATGAGGACTGAGAGAAGGCTCTCGTGATGGAGGCAGGCAGTTTGTGTTCAGAGCAGCAGAGAAGCTGCCTGCCAGCAGAGAGTTCAAAAGGCAGCATCTCCTTGCTGAAGTGATGGGTTGCAAGTGTTCTTGACTTGTCTTGTATATGGGTCTTGCTACTCCTACTGTCACCTCATTTCTCGTATCTCAGCTTCTCCCTCTCCTTCCCAGTATTCCTGCTGCCTTCCTGACCCTGCCAACCACTCTGGTGTTGTTGGTGAGAAGCCCAGCCAGGCCAGACTGTAGGAATTGATTGGTGTGGTCGCTGATGCTCTCTGGAGCTAATGGCTTCTTTCTTCTAGGTTGTGCCTACCTCAGCAGCTGGGAATTGATGGGCTGGAAAGATTCATATGCATGTGTAATGTGCTATCAAAATAATAATAGTAAAGTATCTGTTTAAATGTTTGCAGAGCTGAATCTATGTGGACATTTGTTTGTAGGATTAAATTTACACTGGATATTTACCATGGACTTGATCCAGGGCTATCAAATTTAGGGAAACTTGGACTGAATCCTGTGACAGAAATGGCTGCAATCCTTATATTGTTTAATAAACAAACAGCTGAATGATCCTGTTGCATAAAATAGTAGAGGGTTGTTCTGGCACTCTTTATTTCATTATTTAATTCATCCATTAGCCAGTTGCTTATCTTTGTGTCTTGCTTAACAACTTCTTGGAAGTCTGTGTGGTTTCTTATTATGTTACTTTTTTTTTTTTTTTTTAAATCTTTACCGTGCTTATCTTACTTGTAACAAGATTGCAGAAATTTGAGGGGGCAGAGGGAGAGGAAGTACTTTTATTTGGCTTTTGATGAGGAAAATAATCCCTTTTTAGTCTGAACTGAGAAGAAAGGAAGTTTGTGAAAGAAGTCCTTCAAACGGTCAGAGGAGATCTGATTTAAAGTTTCTGGTACATCTGATTGGTAGGTGAACATGTGTAGGTAAGATTTTTTCCTGTAGACGCTCCATCTCTTTAGCACTGTTGCATTTTTTCAGACCCTGCAGAAAGACAAGGCAGCAGCAATGTAGTTAAAGTAGGTTATTGTTCTATTAACTAACACATTTGGGAACTATCAAGTATCAGTAATTTATTTGATTCAGGTCATCTTCCTTTTGCAATCTGCTCTGTGTGGTGAGAGACAGAATTCTTTGTCCTTTGTCCTGAGAGATTGAGATTCTGCCTTTTGTACGTATAAAACCAAAGGGTAGAAGGGAAGAAACCCTAGGCATGAAGTGCTGGGGGTGCTAGTACCTTCCCTGTTCTCTTAAGATATTTCTTGCCCTATCCATTCAGGAAGTGGACCCCATCAAATCACTGCTAATTAATAAAGTAACTTTCCATTCCTACTATACTCTACTCCAAGGAATCAACACTATTTTCCATAAATTGGCAAATCCTGACCTCCACAAAAAGGGGTTGGTGTTCCCTTTCTTCTTGTGTGATTCAAACAGGTTATCTCTTCCTTCTCCATGGTTTCCACCTAAGAACAACTGGCTTCCTCATGAAGTCATTTTAGGCCAAGTCACCTTAAGCATAGAAAAGCAACACAAAAACTGCTTTTAAGAGATGATACCTTGGTCATTCTTATAGGCAGAATATCAGCAAGCTGAAGAAAACAAACTAACTCTTAATACCAATGTGGAAAAGAGGGAGACGCATCAAGAGAGCTCCAGTACTTATGTGCAGTGATTCAATGTCTCCTTAGCAACCACCCTATACACAGATATTATTTAAAAAATTAAATATTTAATAAATGAAGCATGTCTTGAAATTCTGTCATGACCTATAAGAACTATAGTCCAGTGTTGCATGTCTCTGGTGGTTCAGCTGCACTGAGTTTTGACAGATGTGTAACTGCAGATAGTAGGGTATTTTCTTTTTTTTTTTTTTTTAAAGCATAAACAGTGTTTTGGGATCTGTCCTTCTACATAATTAGCTTTCTGATTAATTTCTCAATGCTAAGATTTATTTTAGTTGTTCCACGTAGTATTTTCTGAAGTGTTGAGCATTTATAGGTCTTAAATTGTAGAGTTATTGGTTTGAAACTGACCAAAAAGTGCTGTGCATCTTTTTTGAAGGGTTCAAGTGGTATGTATTTATTTACCCTCTTGCTTTGTAGAGGCTCTCAGGAAAGTGATACTTTCTAAGGTGTAATAATCACTTTTTTTCTCAGATGCCAGATCTCCCAAAATAGCTGGGTGTTCCCCTTTTCTTTTTCTAATGGCTATTGATACTGTAATCAAGAGTCAAAATTCCATTAGTGACAGCTGACTGCACTGTGAAACACTTGCTCCCCTCTCCTGGGGAGCTGCAATCAAATTGACACTTTTAAATGGGCTGTATTGTCTGTGCCTTTTGCTTAATCCAGTTTCTGCAAAGAATCCTTCTCAACACTTGTTCTGTTAGGAATCTAGTGTCTGGAGATTGTTACTTTCTTCTTCCAGCTGCCAGTTAGTCAAAGCTGATGATGAAGAAGAAATAGCTAAAGCAGGAGGTAGATTTATTGGACTTTTAAGTCATGCCCCTTGTGAAACGTCTTTGCAATCTTCTCTCCTGAAGGTACTGGTGAAAATGAAGAGAGAATGAAAACCTAGGTGAAGACTTTTTGTCTTTTTCTTTGAGATTTCCTCTGCATACAAACACCAGAGGTGCTAAAGCTTTTTATCCTTACAGGCCTGACCCTTAGGACCAGTATGCATGAGAATTGCAGTTCCTGGCTAACATCTGTAATAGTTTTAAATAATAACATCATGGGATAAAATGTCTGTATTTCTATTGACCTATATAAAATAGTTCTCACTAAAGATATTTCATCTTAGGTGGCCTTGGATGCTCTACCTCCAAGATGTTCTGTAGCTAAATACGAGCCTCTTGAAGGGAAAAAAATTATCTTGGTGTAAATATTTTATAGATGTAATATAGTACTGTTGGAAATGAGGAAAGGGCAAAAATGCTGATCAAACAATCCCAAATCTTGAGTGATTCTATTGGTCCTTTTTTTTTAATGATCATTCATACAAATTTAGTTTTGTAATGAAGAGCTGATGTGCAGTTAAATGCTACAAGGAATCCAGCTGACCTTTAAATATAGCTGGTATTAAAAATCATGTGGAATGCTGTCCTTTCAAGGGGAACCAAAAGAGTTCTTAATAAACTAAATGTATATCTGAGTACACTGAGTATGCCATTTATTTATGAGCCTACCCTTTGAGAAGTGAGTTTTAATTCGAAGACTTGATTTTAAATAAATGTTCCTTCGTGCAACTGAAATGAACGATTTCCCTAATAGGACTGAACCTGAAAATCCAGGTTTTATATCCCCCCTCAAAAAATAAAATAAGAGGTTGCTGGTGGATTTTATATCTTGCAGCAAACACAAGTGAAGACAAGAATAAATTTTATTTAAAAATTTATAAAAGAGACTTCTGCAAATTATTTTATAGAGCAGGTATTTGTTGAATTGAGAGTAGTCTTACTCATAGTAGGATTTCTCTCTTTTCCACTTCAAACTTGCTAATTTTGTGCATGTGGTTCTGTGGGTGCATTCTGAACTGGCAGTAACTGAGTAACTAATACTAGAACTAATCAGGGACATGGATGGATAAAAGAGAATGTGCACTGTTTGACCGTTCCTTATTATAGTTGAGCCTTTCTGTTCTGATGTTTCCATATACATATCTATCTATATATCTTGTATATATACATTGGCTTAAAGGAAAACCCTACCTTTATCCAAGCCTTAAGTCCCAGTGTTCCCTGCCTCCATTTCTAAGTGTGGTGACTGTATATCTGCCTGCATTCCTTGTGTGCTATAATATCTGTGGAATTGGGTTGGGTGCCTTGAAACCTTAAAATTCCTGTTCGGAAGTAAATTTTAAATACTTACTTTTCTTTTACTTGATCTGTGAGTCCTCTTTGCTTAGGGATAGGGATCATTAGGAATATCTTTGGTTCTTACATGCTTTTTGGCATAGGAGGTGCATCACTGAGTTTTGTTCACATTTTGTTTTATTACCCAGGGCTAAATTACTGACATGAAGGCCTCTGTGCTGTTAGCATGCACTGAACTCTTGAACCCAGAAGAACTAAAACATCTCAGATGTCTCTGTGGTGTTGTTCAGGATAGGATTTTGCAGTATTTGTGATTTAACTGCAGGCTGCCAGAAGATGTGGTCTTGCTGAATCTAGTATTGGTTTCTTTCAGGTTTTTTGTTTGGTTGGTTTGTTTGTTTGTTTTTCCCCAGACAGAGGATGAACTAGATCAGCTTGATGTTGCAAAAGTAGTAGTGCCTTTGGTATGTTCAGTCAGATCACTGAGCTGAACCAACTCATCCAATGCTGCTACCAGCACAGACACACAGTAAAGCTCAAGAGAGAGTTTGGGAGCACCTAAGCAGGTGCCCCTTACAAAGCAGCCTTCAGGTCAACTGGATTCTGGTGCTAATCTACAGTGTGCTGGGTTTTCTGGCTGATTTCTAGTTTCCAAGAAATTGTGTGGGTGTGATATTTGCAAAAATATTTTACTGTAGCTAATGCTCCAACAGAAAGAGGAACTAATAGCCACTATTTTTCTTTTAAATGTGGTAAATTTGTTGTGATGAGAAGCCTGTAATTGTTATTCTTTTTCTTCCTTTCCCCACATATTATATGTTGAGTCAGTAAACAATACAGGGTGGTTTCTTGCCTATACATATCCTCATTTTATGGTGCCTAAAGCTTTAAAAAAATTAAATGTTAACAAATCTCCTATTACACTTTCATCCACCTTTTTATAAAATGTTATTTCCAGCCTATATTTTTTGGTAATGTTTCATATTATTTCCTCTGAAGTCTTTGGGGCCTGCTGTTTTTTTCGGAGTGGGCCATTTAAGCATGAAGGCTGGGGGAGTACTGTGATAATGTGCTGGGGCTGGGCAGCTGGTGAAATATGAACACAGTTTACTGTGTTTACTGACAGCAGTGATCCCCACTGCAAATAGTGTTTTCTGATAAGAAAACTGCTGCTTTCAAGGATTTTTGTAACAGCATTTCGTGAATGGTTAGCTGAAGAGTGATCTTTAAAAGATCACTCATTTTCTCGTCAGTAGCATCTGAGATCAATACTTTATGCACTGTAGATCAAGAATGATAAGAATAACGTTTAATAATTTGAGAAGTATTTGATTTTGTATTTTCCTGCATTTTTCTTTTTTTTTCTCTCCAATCTGACTTGCTGGACTTCTGCTTTTGTTTCCACAGGGGAAAGTTATGTATGTGGTTCCATAGAACCCTTCAAGAAACTGGAGTACACAAAGAATGTAAACCCAAACTGGTCAGTGAATGTTAAGACAACTTCCACTTCTCGTTCAGTGCCATCTCTTGCCACTGCTAAAGGAGGTACTCCAGATGCAAAAGAGAATAAGGATTTCATTAGGCCTAAACTGGTCACTATCATCAGGAGCGGAGTGAAGCCACGGAAAGCAGTCCGGATTCTGCTCAACAAGAAGACAGCACATTCGTTTGAACAGGTTCTTACTGATATAACTGATGCTATCAAGCTGGATTCAGGGGTGGTTAAACGCTTGTACACACTGGATGGAAAACAGGTAAGAATTTTCATGATGACCATTCTCAGCATGAAGAAAATGCAATTTTGCAAAAGGAAAATAATAGTACATTAGTAGAAAAAAGTCCCATTTGCTCTAGTACGTACAGCCAGGCCTTCTACTGCTTATAGTGTATTTAATATCCGTGAGCAGCTCAGAAACACAATGGAGCATTACTTGGCCTTGGTGATGGTCTTGCCATTTGTGATAAATAATAGCTCTAAATCTGTTCAGTTGAAAGTGTGATGTGGTTTTGGCTCTGCACGCCGGAAACGTAGGATGAAGGATGTCACTTAAAAGAAGCTCATTCTGTTAACTTGTTTCAGCTTTTTCTTGCAGCAGTTTTATGAATCATTGTACTTGGCCTTCCGTAAACTGTAAGAACAAACAGGGAGGACGCATTTCACCATGATAAATGCAGACCTACTGCTGTCCAGAGTGACTAAATGCTGAATCTCATTGCACCTAAAATGGACAATGAAGAAGGTGCAAGCTTAGAAAATGAATGAACTTTTTTCCCTTTTGCAGGAAAACAGGTAGGATTGTGTGTGCTACTCACATTTAATGAGGAGACTTTTATAGGTTACATGTTATTTCTTCTGTGAAATGCCTTCAACCAGTGTCTCCTTTTTGCTGACTTATTAAATTGCAACAGAGTGAGATTTTTTTGAGAGGCTTCTTATTGAACTGGGGGGTAGAGGGAGGACATGAAAAACATATTGCAGAATAATCTTACTTCTTTTTTGTCTTTCACTTTATTTGTAATTTGTCTATGAAAATGTACTAATTATAGCAAAACTGGAGAAGCTCTTAACCTGGTGAAGGGCATGGCTAATTTCAGCGTGACCTGAATTGATTTAGAGCAATGGTGACTCTAGAGAAATAAGGCAGATATTTGCATTTACAGATGTAACTTATTAAGCTGAAGAAATCTCCCTGAGAAGCTAGAAGACCATGCTAGAGACCATGCTAGAGACCATGATATTTCTGTTGTAATATAGCTGTGTTTTTACAGATTTTAGGTTCAATGATTCACAGATATGCAGCAAACAGTGTTGCTATTGAGAGATGCTGCAAATATGCCTGATACAGGTAAATAAATGCTCAGCAAGATCTGGGGATGTCCTTACATATCTGCAGTTATGGGGGCTGATGTGCAGGCATAGCTCTGGAAAACAGCTGCAACAGTACCCTCTGATCTCAGAGAGGGCTGTTTAAAGGACAAGCTGCTTATTCAGAGCACTGGCTCAAATCAGGGCCAAGTCTGGCTTGACCAGAAATTCCTTCCGTCTGCTGTTTTATATCAGTAACCTCTGACACCAGTTACACACAGGAGTACAGTTCTTGGTGACTGTGTACATGCCTGTAATGATCTCCTTACTGTGACTTTGTTTGGAACTTTGACCTGGAGCAAAATGTGGATGTGAAATTCTTTATGTCTGCAGCAAAGGTGAAGCATGTGTCGGGGGGAAACTCAACTCCTGTCCTTCCTTAGCTTGCCTCATGCTCCAGGGAGCACTAAGGCTAGTAAATTTTAGGAAGCAGTTGAGATTTTGAAGCTGCAGAAGTCAGTGGTGGTCTCTATGACATTGACAGAAGATCTTGAATGATTATTCCAGTTCCTGCAAACCCTCTCAGTAAAAAAGGGATGCATATGCTTTGTATTTTATATGTAAATAATCTCATGGTTTAGCTCTGAAGAAGTGCAGCCTGAAAGGATGCCAATGTTGTCTTCTGGATAATGTGCTTGCTTTTATCTTCCTGTATTTGAAACCTCCCTTTAGTGATAGTTCTTAAAACAAACAAAAAAAACCCATTTACACTTCTTTTGTAACTCTAATTCCTGAAATTATCTAGTATTATCCTACTACTGGGATGAAAGGGAAGACCAAGATTTTCTTGGCCCTTATGTTGGCATAGTTCAGTTGAATTCTTTGTCAACTCATCAGCTTTGACTTGAGCTTAAATCAGTGGTGTACTGGGGACATTTGTTACCTACCTTGTAGCCTGAAACCCTCGCGTCCAAAAGCTCTCCCAAGAGACTGCTGTCTCCACGCTCCTTCCCCTTTTGAATATACACATGGAACTGTGTAGCTCACTGTCTAACAGTCCTGGTAAGGTCAGGGTTTAGAGGAAGGGGGGTGTGTGTGTGTCCTGCAGGTGTAAGGGAGACTTTGCTGTCTGCACGTACAGAGCAGCTTTGCTGGCAGAAAGGGAAATGAATGACTCCGTGCTCAGCAGGAGCAGCCTGTTGCTCAGCCCTGAGTGGGGAAGTCATTGATTTCCTGTGCTGCTAGGCAATTGCTGCTCCATTGTTCTCTGCCAAAAGCCTGGTCTCCCAGATGGCACTGGGGACACGATGATAGATTTCTTTATTGCTGAACTCAAGCTGTGAATTATTACTGGGAGGAAATCCATGGTAAATCCAAAATTTTTCCAGTACTATTTGTAGTTGAGAACTTCTACTGTGATCCCAGCTGGAGCTCTGAAGGTTCTGGAAAAGCCTGTGTTGAGGGGCTAAGTCTAACAAATCTGTGATTAAATCTTTCATTGCTAACTTAAAAAGCAATAAAATCTTAAAGCTCTGAGTCAAGAAAAATAATTTACTGTAAGGATAAGAGAATAAAGCTCTCCTGGGATCATTCTTTGGGAATATAACTTGGAAACAGGCTATTCTGTACTGTCATCTCTTCTAAGTTATTTTATGAGGCCAACACTGGAATTGCCCTTCCATAGCAAAAATTGGCATGAGTCCCCTGTATTGTTAGTGCAGGTGGACAGTGTGGTACATATATTGTTGTTGGATACTATCATTAGATGCCTCAGGCCAATAAAAAGAAAGTAGCAGGAGTCAAAGTCTTCACTGGGCATCCAAGTTAGGTGGTTGTCCCATACTGACACTACATGTGGAAAAACTGAGCTTAAATACTGTTTCTCCAACAGCCTTGTTAGTTGTAATGTTTTGACCTGTATCTCTAGAAGATGTTAATAAATAATTTGTTCAGTTGAGAGGAATTTAAATGATGGACTATAAAATTTGATGACAATGTAAAGACCTTGTCTTGATGAAAGAGGTAGTACTTAGACAATCAGAACCTGAGGAAAGCTGTAATTGCTAGGAAGAGAAAGCTTGCCTTTGACATCCAGTTGATTCCCCATCCCAAAAATTCCTTCTTGGTTTTGGAAAATTTAGTAATTTTTGCTGCACATGATGCTTTGTGGCTGTTTCTTAGAACTCCAGGGCTTGATTAAGTAGGTGTGTTGTAGTCCTTTCAACTTTTTAATGCTGGAATAACAGAAGAAAGGGATGAGGGAGAAAGCAAAACAAAAAAAAAAAAGAAGCAAACTAAACTCACAGAAAACCACAAGAAAACAATCCATAAAAGAACCCAAACCCCAACAAATTTAACTAATCCTGTCTCATTGGGTCAGTGGCAGGTCAGGGACTAAAACTTGATGTTTTCCAGTATTGGGTGGGTATTGACTTTGGATTTCATGCATTGCTTTAGTTTTGTTAAAAAAAAAAAAAAAGGTGTTTCTCCTTACTACAAACAGGGTAACTAGTGGCTTATTTGCATTTCCTTATAGCACATCAGAATCCGTATTTTGACTTCAAGGTCTCAGAAGCTTTAGAATATCTTCTCATTTGTGCTAAAAAGGGCACAATATACAACTGCAATCTGAACATGAAGCACATCAATGGTCTGCATTTAGCATACTTTTGCAGTTTAATTATTAATGACTCCTCGGAGCTGGATAGGTTTCACACCGTGTCTGGAATAGTTTATGTATACTTTTGTAGATATACTTAATTTATACTGGTACAAGGGTCTTTGTACTCTAGAGAAAGAGGTAGAATCACTTCCCTGTGCCACACTGATATATTTGAACATGGTGGGACTCTCGGAAGTGTTTAACGGTCTTATGAGCACAGGCCAAAATCAAAGCTTTCCAGGAGGAGATCTTGAAGCATTTTCCTTGCCAACTTTGCTATGTAAGGAAAATAAAAATAGAATGAGTAGCTGTAATGGCTGCCTGTAGGAATACAGATAATGAGGGCATGCTCTTACTATAAGCACTACTCAATTTTTTAGGTTAACCTGATGTTTAAGTTCATGAAAAGATATTGTCAGTGTTGACCCTTGATATTATACTTGTGCAGAGAAGAAACACTTTCTCATGACTGAAATGCATCTTGCTTTACTTTAGCTGCACTGTTTCAGTTTGATTTCTAACCTTTCCTTAACAGAAGGTGGCATTTTCAGTTTGATGTGCATTAAAAATGGCCTTCCAAAAGGCACAGTGTGGTCAGAACATAGACAGTGAGGACACAAGCTGCATGTGGAGATAGAGCCCAATTGCTTTGTTGCAAGCTATTTTCTGGTTTCTGTTTGCTTGGTGCACTTCTAAAATAATACCAATGACTAAAATGGGAGAAAACTAATCACGGTCACATTTAACAGCAATATTGTGAAACAGTGCCATTTTTAGAGGTATTATGATGTGTATATTTCTGCAGGGTATTTACAATTTGCATGTTTTGACAAAGACTAAAGGTTGGACAACAGTGCTTTGTTACCTTGTACATCGTCCATTTGCTTTTGGCAGAACAAACATCTGGTTTATACTAGGACCTACTTGAACAGGTGGTTTGCTTAGCTTAACAACATGCAATCATGCAAATTATTCTTCAGTTTATGCATTATGCTGTTGATTTGACTCCAGACAGATCTCTGGTCAGTGCCAGAGATACCAGAATAAAAGTCACTGGTTTCTTTTTCCCAATAAATATTTTATCACAAATCAAATTACCTTTAAAGGTATGAAATACAGCCACAGTTACTTAAGGACATATACCTTACAGAAATATGTGTGAGGCATAGGATGTCCCTCAATAACCTTGCTTTAAGCCATTAAAATAACTGTTAAAGAATTGTGGCTGCAGGGAAAGAGAACATCACGGTGCTGGAAAGCTTGACGCTTCTTCATTGAGGGTAATTTGCTTTTGTATTTTAGTGGAAACCCACTATAAATTGGCTATGTTATGATGCAAACTCCCTGTCCTTTGGACTTCTCTTTTTGCAGACACATGATATCTTAGTTTTTAAAAAGGAATACTACTGTTCTAAGAAAATACTCACTTAAGGAAGCAAAAGCAACTTTGCACCTACACCTAAAATGAGCATGTGTTTTTTTATGGTTTTGTTCTTAACAAGTGAAAACATTTGATAATAACATCTGTATTGTGCAGTAAGTTCTTGGCCAAATGTACTGTTTTGTAGGGTATATTAAACACCTCAAATATCTTTCTCTAGACCTGGATTGTCCTTGGTACAGAAACACCTACATAAATGAAGGTGGGTATCATTCAGAGAATGATATTCTCATCTCAGCATTTGAGTAGTGTATATTGTACAACAATCTAGACAAAATGAATGTTAACCAAAATAAAATTTATGTGCAGCAAGTGACTCATTTAGTGTGTGCTCTGTAATTTTGATTCACATCAGTATTTGTAATCAATTTCACTCTTAATACAGAAGGTGCATTTAATTTTAAGGGTGACTGGTCGTGCATGTTCTTTTTATTTGTTCTTCAGTTGTAGCTACAATCCACTCAAAATATCACTTATTGTCCTCATTTTTCAAAAACAGGAAATAATTTGAGTGCATCTTATCTTCTGTATCTAAGCAGAGTAACTTTATCTTCTCTCTTTTATTGAAGGCTTTGGAGCTCATTGCCAGCCACAGGCACATGGGTGATGTTGATTGACCAGAGAACCATGGTGAATTCTCTGTGAGGTCTAGCTGTGCAGATCCTGACTAATTGTGAGAAAACATGAAGTAGAATTATGTCAGCAGCTCAGATAAACATTTTAACAGGGAAGCAGCAGCTCTTGAGGTGGTACTTCAGTACTGGACTACTACTTGGGGTCCTGAACCCATTGTGCTTACACTGCACGTGCTGTTCTTTCTTAAAGAGCTTCAAATGTGAGTGTTAGAAGGCCATACCCATCAGAAAATACCTGTGCTGCTTATTTTAGATACAAATTTTAGGCCCTGTCTGAGCAATGCTGACAGACCACCATGTTATGTAGCTGTGAGAGATATTAAAAAACCCCCAAAGAGCACCTCTGCATCTTTTACTGCACCTCACTTTCCCTCCTTCTTGCCTGCAGTATATGCAATCAAAATCTTCTTCTCCTTCATCTGAAAGATGTATAATTTCTGGCTTTGGTGTTTTGAAACTGATTTCGGGGAAAGATTAAAAAGATGAGGAATTTTTTCTCAATACTGAGGAAAAGGCCCCTTCTTGAAGACATGATAGTCTGAAAAACAAACAAAATAAAATCAGGGAGTGAAAATTGACTGTCTCAGCAAGTTGTGATGGACTCTGGGGGTCTTGAGAGATTCTTATGACTACTGTTGAGAAAAGTGGACTTCCACTACAAATTAGACTGTACTTTGAGAAAAGCATTAAAAAATGGTTTAAAATCATTTGTGCTAGGGTAGAAAATTTGCTGGTAATTGATATTATCCTGGTGTTAGAGGTGATGTCCTTGAACTCTTGTGTTTCTGGATAGGCTGTTTCATTGTCACGTTATGACATTGACTAACAATTTTAATTGTTACTCAGATAAGGTTCTCTGTGAAGGAGTGAACAGAAGCCCATTCCTGACTGAAAGCAGTGTGTTCATTCATTTGTCTAGGGTCGGTTCTTATTAAGCTGAGACTGACAACTGTGTTGCTCTGTCTCCAAAAGCCTCTCACAATAGGAGTTTCCATGGTTGCCAAGTGGCATCCCACAGGAACTGTAGACTGACTTTGAAAATTAAGAAGAGGAGACGCCATCTTCTGCCTTCTTTGGAGTGGTTTGTGTGTTGTGTAAAACAAGAGCTGTTATTAGTTGAATGAGACTGAAAAATTGCATACCTGCTTCAGAATGTGTTAAATATCGCATAAATTCATTGTGTCGTTAAAGATATCCAGATACTCATTAGAGAGTTTATGTACTGCCAGAAGCCTTTCTTAAGGAAGAGTAGTTTCTAACTCCTCAAGGTGGAGTTTCATATTGTGTAAGTGTGAGGAAGTGTTTCTCAGTGGAAAGGAGATGGTGTGGTCATTCAGAGCTATCCATTTCTAGAATAAGCATCCTTTACATCTGGACTTTGCTTTGTTGTTTAAATGTACAATATAACCAAGAATAGCTCATTATCCAGTTAAGTTCTGATTTGTGTTTTACTGACTACTGGGGAAGGAGAAGAAAAGCAAATGGAAACATCCTCAACTGTATGATCTTGTTGGGGAGAGTTTGTGGGTTTTTTGCTTAATTGTTTCATGAAAGAGTTTGGAAAAGTGCTTGCAGATTTCTCTGATGATGCTGTAAAACTGTTTTGTGGAGACAGGCATGAGATTACTGGTGGTCATGGAGAAGAGTTTCCACTGCTCAGTAAAACACAATTGTCAGGACCAAATAAATTCTTTGTGAACAACTGAAACCTTTAACGTTTTTGTCATGCTTTCAAACATTAGTCATCCTAAACTTTCTCTGTTCTGCTCCCCCTGCTTTATGATTTTGTCTGAACCAAATGAGATCAATAGTTTGAAGATTTTTACCATGTATTGTCAAACTGTTGTGTTCACCGGGATGATTTTCTTTGTATTCTCTGAAGCTCTTACTGCTAGTAATGTTGGTTTTTTTTTTTTGTTGGCAAAGTGTGTATTTCCTTTCTCTTAAGTGGTATGATGTAATAATGCTATAAAAAAGCGTAATGGATGTTGGATTTTCTGGGTTGTTTCTGTTCCTTCTAAAACTAGTTGTTACAAGAAGATTAAGAATTTCTAGCCTTTTAGGAGAATTTTAAGCATCATCTAAGGAAAAAAAGCCAATATTTTCCTCTCACAGTTTTTTGTAGCACATGTTTCTTTTCTGAGAAATTAAATTATACTATTCATAGGAAAAAAATCTTAATATTACATTGCAGCTTACTAGAACTTAAATATTTCCTTTTTAATGTAAGTATTTTTGTATAATTCTGTCTTTGGATTTTTGGGCCTTGAATTCTTACACAAACACTTGGAAAATCTTGGCAGTGCCTCTTTTGAAAAAATTGAGTTAATGAACCAAAGGATAATAGCTTAATCAAACTCAAGTTTGAACAGCTACCTGAGACTTAGTGCAAGTGTGTCCTTGATTACATGTTTTTTTCCATTTAGTTTTCTATTCAGCACCTTTTGCCAAGCTGTTGTGTAGAAGAACATTCTTATGTGAATCATGAATACTGAAAGGGCAAACTACATAAATATTCAGTCACTAGCTGTGTTCTTCTCTGAAAACTAATCCTTACATTTATAGGAGCCAAGGTCGTTCAAATCCTTCAAAAGGCAACTGATACTGGCAAAGTAATTAAAAAATTACTGACACTGCAGGCAGTGGAAATGACAGCCTAATTTTGTACCTTGTTTTTCTAATTAAGCTTTTATGAAACCAGTGTCTTTTCTGAAACTGCAGTAAACTGAAACATCTTATGTTCAACACTTTGAAACTTCTTAAGCCATACACTTTGCTGTTGCTTGTGAGTGGCAAGAAACACAAATATTTTTGAATGTTCAACCTACTTAGTCTGGAATTGTCTCTTGTGATTCGTTTTCTGTAGAAAGCAAGTCTAGGGCAATGACATATTTTTCAGGTGCTCACCGAGTTATTCAAGATGAATTCAGGTCTCTACCTCTAGAAGAATTCTTTCTTAAATGTACCATGCTGTGTATGGGAGCTGGAGATGCAGTTCAGTTTCTTAGCTGTGAGTTTTGGAAGTGAGACTGAGAGGGTCTTCAGGGATAACAGTATTACGTAATGTTAAATCAGTGATGTACCATGTATTCTGCCTCTTTCCCTCTTCATTTCTCTTTAAGCTTGAAACTAATTTGTTCAATCCTGGAGGAAGTATTGACTTAATCTCTTCTGAGTCTATGTCCCCAGTACTGTGTGCCTGTTCATGGGGGCAGACTGTCCAGACTCAATCAGATTTAGAAACTAATACAATTACCAGTAGGTGAAGATATTTCCATTGTACTGAATGAAGGCTGTAGTGCTCTGAAAATGGCTTAGATTTTTATAAATAAATCAAACTCTTTTGCTGACTGGTTAATGGTATACAAAGTGTGTATCGCACAGTTTGTTCTTAAATTTTAATAAGTATTTTCTCTTATGTTTTACCTCAAAATACTTCTGAAGTAGGTCAGACTACCTACTACAAACAGGTGATTTTGCTCGAGAAAGCTGCTGTGGAGGGAATCAAGTTTCTTCCATAGGACTGAATCCTTGAAGCCATAGACTGAAAAGCAAAGAAATCTTTGGGGACTTGAGGACAGGATGTAGTACTTTACACATAGATAAAAATGAGCACAAATGAGTGTGAAATTATCAGACATAAGTGAGCGTAACTTCAGAAAGTGAAGCAGAAGACTGTGGTATGCTGTCAGTGGAAGCAGCAAAGCTTTATAAGGTTTTGAATGCAGCTGGATGATACTGAAAATAAAACTCATGTTAAGTAGTTAAGACTGATTGCCTCTCCCAAATCAGTTGTTCTAGTGGATTTGGTTTTCCATTAAATGTTGAATCACAGAAACTTCTTTTAAATAAAACTCCTCTGAGCTTTAATAGCTTAAAATTGTAAGAGACTCATCAAGTGACTAGAGAATGAAGTCTTAGTTTGAAGTGCTTTTAATTATCTTTTTGGTTTGGTATAAGCAATGATTTTTTCAAATCTGCCAGGCAATAGGGGACAGTTGGTGGCATCTTGTGGAATAGCCAGGGTAGAATGCCTTTGATTAAAAGGAAGGGAAGACAGACATTGCCTAAAATGGTTATGCTGACTTTTTAAATAGAAGAGTGTTTGCTGTTTAAAATACTTTCACCTGCCTTCCCTTGCAGACAGGTTATATGTCTGCTTTGCATTAATTTGAATTGCAAACTGCAGCTGCTGCTATATATCATGCATCTAGAAGCTAAACCTTAGCTCTTCCTTTTTTCTAGTTGTCCTTGAAATATCCTGCTGTCTCATGTTCCCTTTCTTGATTTCTTATACACCTCTGAATAATTTCTCTGTTTCTGGGAGTCTCCTTAATTTTCTTTGATTTTTTAAACTTGCATCTTTCAGTATTATCTCCTTTTTTGATTTCTACTCACAACTCCTCTTTCTCTAAAATTTAGAAAATTCTGAAAAATGGTGTTTTCTGTGGAGTTTGTTCTGTGTGTGAAATGGTTTCCTGAGCACATCTCAGTTCTGTAGTTCAGCTCTTTTGTTCTGTTAGTATATCTTGTATGCCTATAACCAAGATTTTTTTAACCTTCTGCTGTTTCCCATGTATGAAGTCTGTGTTTGCATTTACGCCCACACAAAATCTGAGTTAAAGCTAATGCAGTTTATGGAATGTTTAAGTGGCGTACTTGCATGCTCCTTGGTGAGGAAATAACTTTGAGAGGGAGGTGAGTGTGTTGTGGGAATAGTCCTGGCACACTGTGCACTGATAATGAGAAACCCTGTGTTCACACGGGAATTAATTCATGCGTGCTACAATTCTGCCTCAATGATTAAGAATAAAAAAGTTAAAAATCTAGAAATTCATTATCATGAAAAATGTCCATGTATGGCCTTGTTGATTCTGATACAGAGTAGTTTTTCTTTTCCATCCACTTTTTACTATAGCTACGTGAGCACGTATAGGGTCAGTGCCCCTGTGTGGGTGTGATGGTGCTAGCAGGATTTATTATCTCCTGTCATCTGAGTAGCCTATATTGTTTTCTGAAATGCTTTTGTACTTCTTTTATTCTTGCTATGTTAAAATACTTCCTGAGCTCCAGCACCTTCACTGTTCTGTACATTTGTGAAAAAGAAGGCTGCCTATAGGTCTTAGAGAAAAAGAAATTATATTTGGATGTTTCAGTTTCTAAACCAGAACACATCTGTTCTGGGGCAGATTGAGGAGCACTGTGAATACTCTGGAGTAATCTGTTTAAATAGAGTGTGATCTTGATGAATTAGGTACACGAACTGCAATCACTGTAAAATTTAATAAAGCAAATATGAAGCAGTTAATGTGGAAAGAATAATCAAGTGGCCTGTCGGAACTAGAGGAACAGAAACCAGATGAGAGAGCAGTAAGCATGCCGTTAAGATTTTTAACACAAGAAGTGTTGAACACTGTATTGTGGAGAACATGCATGTAGAAGTGTCTAGTAGTTGTGCAGTTGATTAGCATCCTTGTGAATGCAGTGGTTCACATCTGCTTTTTTTTTTCATCAAGGATAGGCAAACTAAAATTTGTGTACCTTATGTAAAGATATTTGGACCAATATCAGCACTGATTGTCCATCAGTACTTTGAACAAAGGTTAAGAGAGACATAGTACCTTAAGAGATGAAATAGGACGAACAGGGCTATTCTAATTGGCTAAGGACCAGGAATGTTAATACTTGAACTTTTTCTTTGGTTGAACTGAGCAGCAAATAAACTTGACATGAACATTCAATATCTGTAGTCTGGGCATGCCAAGCAATTAGGTAAAGTCTCTCTGGGGCTGTATTTCTACAATAGAAGACTGAAATGAAACAAAACCTTTTATAATCATGTATGGGTATTCCAGTAGTTAGTGTGTGATATTTTGAGTTAAAATATTTGTCAGAATGACTACATTTCCTCAAGAAGTTTTGTTCTTGAGAAAAAGCGATTAAGTTGAATTTCTTTTTAATCAGACAATTTCATTAAGATATGAGCAAGAAATAATGCTATGAAGCTAAAATCAGTTTTAAAAAATTTACTGAATTTTAAATGTGAGACCAAAAGAGCCAATTCATAAAGATTTATAGGAGTTCTTATGGATTAATGGTATTTGTAGGAATGTCACCTTGCTAAAAAATGCTTTCAAACAAAATTATATTGCAGTTTGATTTAAATCTCACTTAAGCTGCGGTATTTAAATGAGGTGGCCTGGTATAGAGCCTGCTGTGCTTTATCTTTTGGTTGTTTGTGGGGGGAGGGAAGTGATGAGAATGAAAGGATGAGACTTTCCTTTCTCTGGCAAGTCTTCAATGACACTGTAGGAGGAGCAGCGTTTAAATGCGGCATCCCTGTAAAAAACTAACCTTTCCATCTGCAGATGGAGGAGGGCTGTCCTAGAAAAGAAAATCAAGCTCTGGTTTTTCTTGTGCTGAGTCCAACTGAATGCCAGTCATTTTTCATAGCATTCAGTAGGAACTGTTCTCTTAAATGTTACAGGAGGAGGAGGAGGAGAGGAACAACTGAATGTCACTTTGTACCTCTGTAGGATGAGGAAAGCTTCAACGGTGCTGCTTCACTTATAGGCATGTAATCAGAAGGATCACTGAAATTAGAGGTGGGTGCTCTAAAAAAATCACTGGTACTTGAGGCTCTTCACCACTGCTTCCAGTTCCTCCCTTGGCTAGGAGAGGCTCTCTCTTGGCTTCAGTTTCAAACTGCGGCATCTTCTCCTGCTGCAGCATTGAAACAGGAACATTATGGTTATTAGGTAGTCCTCAAGTTTACCCTTTTTTTAAAATCTTTCTTTTTTTTTTTTT
>VZTJ01011333.1:1099321-1170704 GCA_013397795.1 Orthonyx spaldingii | reverse complement strand
TTTTTTTTTTTAAAGCAGTCTGTCATGACTTCTGAAATCCTGAAGTGACAGGCAGCTTTACAGCTCCAAAGTTTCTGCCCTAGAATAACCTAGGTAGAGTGTGTGGGAAGGTTTTATATCCCAAATCAATGGCAGTCTGTCTGTACAGTAAGTGTTTCTGTTCTTTGGGAACAAAGCCTCACTAAAAATGTGTACCAACTTTCCTTAGCTTTTTTCTGTATTATTTTAGGTTACTCCCTGGAAATAAGCTTTTAAACTTATTACCAAAAAAATCTCCAAGATAAGGAAAGGTATCAAGTAATTTTCAGCTTGTCAAGTAGACCTGGAGCAGTTTTTCAAGGTGCAGTGGGTGTGTGCTGCATTAGAAAGAACAAAGATTCCACTTTTCCACCTTTGCAGTCCTAATCAATGCTAGGCAGAAAATGATGGATAACAGATGAATAAGATGCGTACGCAAAATAAGACCAAGACGTGTTGCCTTTAGCAAGGTGTATATAATTTCTTTCTAAATTAATATTTAATCTCAATCACTTAGAAATAGGGATGTAGAGAAAGATATGCTGATTACTAAATAGTGGACGTGAAGTTGAGCATGAGACTAGATGATCGCCCTCCGTCAGGGGAGATAATACACAGAAATTGAGAGGACAATATAAAGTTGTCGTGGATGATGCTAGTAGACTGCAATAGTGAAGCTAAATACAGCACAGAGGAACAGCAAGGAGAGAAAAGATGGTAGAAAGCAGCACAAGACTACTGAAGAGACATGAAAAGATGAATCGCCTTTTACACAGGAATTTCTGTTAAATGTAGGTCAGGAAAAGAAACCAATTTACAGTTCTGTGAAGCTCACAGGAGCCCTGGGAGTAGAAGAGTTATTGATAGTCACTGCAGGGGGAGAAGCAGCTGGCAAATCCCAAGTAATGCATCCCATAGAAGGAAGAGAGGAAGTATTCTAGACCCTACAAAGGTAGATGCTCCTTTGTTTCCAAAAACATAACAAGTAATTTAGGGAGTTATCTGCCACAAACATAAGCTGTGACATATCAAAAGTGAATTTGGCAAAGCAGTAGCTGAAGCTAAGTAAGGGCTTTTTGAATAAAAATTTAGCAGACAAAAAGTTTGGTAACCCAACTTTGTTTTGCCTTGTTAGTGGAACCACAATTTGAGTTCTTCTTCCCTTTAGGCAGCTATGTTCTGCATGACTTTAAAATGTTCTCTAGGCTTCATGTTCTCAGCCTTCCTTTCTCAGAAAAGATGTAAGTGCTGTGAATAATTCCATTCTGAGTCAACTGGCTAATGCTTACAAGTGTCAGGTATTGTGACACATCCCACAATAGAATAGTCAACTAAATTAACCAGGGTTTTTTTGTATTACTCTCATTCATAAAATTTTTGTAATAACTTTCTTCAGACATCATTCACTTGCTTCTAAATTGTCATACATAGAAGAAGCAAAACCATCAACCAACACTGCAAAACAGCTGAGTAAACTGTACTCTTCCTGGTTTTCTCCCTTCCTACGGGGAAGATGTTATCCTATAGGGGTAACAGGGAAGCAAAGAGAAGGTTGGCTTGAGGTTTTTCTTTCCTTCCCCCAGTAAATGTAAAGTTATTTCCTGAACAAGGACACAATTAATCAACACCAGAAAGAGATTCTTAAAAAATTTTTACAGGCCTTGTGAAGTTCAGGTTTCATTGTTTGAGATGCCTGCATCAATCTCTGTTACTCAATAATTTGCCCATGTGGGAAGGGTAGGTTGGAGCTCTTTTGTGTGCTTATGTACACATATATCCACAATCCAACATGCGCATTGGTTCGCTCAAGAACAAATAGGGAGGTATAATTTTCTCTGAATGTTTTTTCATTTGTTTGTTTCTTCCAGTTTTGTTGTCTGTGAAAAAAACCCCTGTGCTATCCCAGTTACTTGTTTCATGTGGATTTTCACCCTCCATCTTCTCCCTACACCTTGTTATTATGGCTCAGATTTCCCTCAGATTTGTGAAGTTTGGTTCATCTGGGAGCTAGTACTGAGCAAATCCCATCTGGACTAGTCATTTAACTGTGACAGATGGCTTTATAAAGAAATAGTTTCATATATGGCATATCATGTACAACTGTCTTTGGAGAGGAAAGGTTATTGGAAAGTTTGGGCTGGTTCTTCCCTGATCTTGCTCTGTCACTTATAAAAGCAAACAATCTGCCACTTGCTTAAAATATTTGTTAAAATCTTTTTGGGCTGTGGAAAAAATTGTCACCAACACACTCGCTATTTTAGCATGGCTGCTGATCTCTAGAGATAGAGAAGTGTGTTGCTCATGTATGAAAATCTGAAAATCCTCATTTTCAGAGGCAGGGCTAGTGTTTGTTGCTACTTATATAGTCATAGAATCATTTAGGTTGGCAAAGGTTTTTAAGATCACTGAGTTCAACAATTAACCCAGCAGTGCCAGGTCCATCACTTTACCCATGTCCCTGCCTGTCTTTTAAATACCTCCAGGGATGGTGATTCCACCAGTTCCCTGGTCAGCCTATTCCAATGCTCGACAACCCTTTCTGTGAATAAATTTTTCTTAATATCCAAATGAAACTTCCACTGATGCAACTTGAAGCCATTTCCTCTAATCCTATCACTTGTTACCTGGAAGAAGAGACTTGTTACCTGGAAGAAAGGCCACCATGTGGCTGCAATCTTTTTTCAGGTGGTTGTAGAGAGTGATAAGGTCTCCCCTGAGCCTCCTTTTCTCCAGGTTAAACGCCGCCAGCTCCCTCAGCTGCTCATCATAAGACTTCTGCTCCAGACCCTTCACCAGCTCCACTGACCTGCTCCAGCACCTCAGTGTCCTTCTTCTAGTGAGGGGCCCAGAACTGAACACAGGATTCGAGGTGTGACCTCACCAATGCCGAGTACAGGAGTCAATCACTGCCCTGGTCCTGCTGGCTGCACTATTGTTGGTACAGGCCAGGATGCCATTGACCTTCTTGGCCACTTGGGCACACTTGCAGGATCATGTTCACCTGGATATTGACCAAAATATTTCAGAATAAGAAAGGATCCTTAATCTCTTGGATGTCTTAGAACCGGGAATGAAGTTATCAAAATAAGCAGTAAACTGCGTTTATCACAACAGCTGCCTTCTTCCAATGAGTTGATAATTTGATGAAAAATTGGAGATGCAACATTTTCTGTGGGTAAACTGAATTCATGTAGGTGGTAAAGAATGGATTTTTCACTCACTGTTTGTAAAATGTTTTCAAAGTAGAATGCTGTCAGATATCTAGACCCAATTTTATTAACTGGATTCATGAGATGATGGGAAGTTCAAGATGACTTACTACCAGACTATGGCTTCAGTAGAAGAAAATTAGGAGTAACAGAGGGTATCCTTACCTACCTTTTCAAAGAGCAGAGAATGTGAAATGATGTATTTCAGTGAAAAAAATTAAGAGCCCACAGACTAATAAAAACTACACTTTAGGACAAAGGCTGTAAAAAGCAAAGAATATATGCTACCCACTTTCTTTGGGTCTTTGCTAAGGTGACAGTGCCTCTGACTCATCTAAGGCATCAGAGTAGACAAGCAGTTGAAGTATAAAGCCACCTCTGAGACATGTGAGAAATTCATCTAGCTGTCCTACACTTCTGTCAAGAGAATTTGGTCTGTTCAGTGTCCGGTTAACAGAACTCAAATTCTTTGCATGTTTTTTGATATTCCTGGGTTCCTCTAAGGATAACTCAAAAGTTATGGTAGCTCTACTAGAGCACCGTAGTAGACAGAACTTCATGGACAATATTTGGTATACCAGTCCTTCAAGCTATACAAATTAAAATTTGTCCTCTACTTACTTCTAACCTTCTGGAGAAGCTGTATGTAGTGGTGTTTTTCAGGTTATTAGGGTGAGCCTGTGTAGGGAAATAGGCTGTTGGTGTGCAATATCACACACTAGAGAAACATCTTCCAAGACTTATAGCTAACGCAGTCCCCGGGGGGAGGTGTGGGGCGGGTGGAACTTCTGCTTTCACCAGGAGTGTCTTGGCGGCTCTGAAAGCCCACTCTGGCCAGTACAGCCGGGTACTGAGCAGATAATTCTGTCCTCTACCCCAGCTGGTGTTCTGGCAGGTATCCACCTCCCCCCAGCTAGATGGCTGGAGTGTTACCAGGGTTATCAGAATGCTCAGTCGCATGGAGTTCCAGAAGCATTTTATTCGTGAAGGACTCCAGCAGTGAAAGAGGCCGAATGGCCTTGGAAGATCCTTGTTATAGGGTCTGGCCAGGGGGCAAGGGGCACAGGGGAGGAGAGGGAGGCAGGGGAATACAGAGGGAGCAAGGGATAAGGTCAGGAGACAGGTTATGGTTAATCAATATAGGAGAATTAACATATCCAGGTAAGGCAACTCAGGGAGAAACCATTTCACTTTCCAAGGGGTGGTTTCATACAGCGGAGTTATCCCACCAACGTCCCGGGATGGGCTCAGGTCCCCCAACATATAGCTCAAGAATTTTTTCACTATTCCATGAAAATTAATGGAATCTGTGCAGAATTTCTTTGTTTACATAATAGGTAAGGTGTTAAACTAAGGGAACTCAGGAACTTGTGCCATTGGGATACATTTTTTTTTTTTTGTTTGTTTGTAATAATTTATAATTTGTAATAACTGATTGATGTGCAGCATTTCTCGAGAGCAGCTGCTTTCTTTTAGCTCCACTGGATTTTAGACACCTGACAATCTTGGAGATAATCACCACTGATAACACTGATAACACTGGTTTCACAGTTCATTGAATAGCTGAGCATGAGCGCAGTTGTGTGACTGACTTTTGATTTGCAGAAAGCATTAAGAGGATGCATTTTCTTGTAAACTGCTGCTGTTGTGGTCTAGTTTCCTGTGGAAACAGTCTGTGGACTATTTATTTCTGTCCACGCCTATTACATTTGTATCTGTGGGTCTGCTTAAGTCAAACCTGAAAGAGCAATAGAGATTTTCAAGTCGTTACAATCACTTTGAGGAATTTTATGGCTGAGTAAAATAGCCTTGGGTTGATGCCCTCAGTGCTGGGAGTGGCCTTTCCCCTTGAGGACGTGAGGCAGCCAGGACTTCTGTCACTGGTGCTGTGTTTGGGGGTAGTGAGATGGTCAGTAAACAAATAGTTGCTGCCTCACCTGAACTCTGTGGAGGTGTCATGGTGCATTGGGGAGGCTGAGGTTAACATGGCAGGAGGAGAATCCATCCTGTACCTGTTGGTGGGAACCTCCCATCTGTGAGTTGCTGTCTCTGAGCAAATGTATGTAGGTTCTCTTTATCTCTTTCTCTGGAATATATAATTCTGAGGAGTTAGGTTGCCTGGCTAGGCAGCTGAATGAACTAGTTTTCTCTGTGAAGAGAGAACTTGTTGTCATATTAGTTTCCTTTCCTGGGAAATGCAGCATGTGGTTGGGTTTTCCCCACCTTGTTCATTACTAAAAATGTATGCCTTGAGTGTGCTCTCCACATGTGCACATACAGCAAATGTAACTGTGATTAGTAGATGGCCATCTCTGGCATGTTTTTAATTATGAAAGAAGAGAAAATATTTTCTACTAACAAATATTTATAAATGAATAAGAAACTTGAACATATATTTCCTAGCTCAAGTGAGCTATGATGCATGCCATTGTTCTACCTTTTCACTGTGTTAACATTTGTTTTATCCAGCTTGCAGATATTCTGGGCACACTCCACAACAGTTGTTCTGTGCCATTTTCCCTCAGCCTCCCTCTTCCCTGAAGGAGAAAACATTGGCTGAAGTGGAAAGCATTCCTCTTCAACTGCAGTATAAATCTTCAGGTGTATTTGCCAGCTTGAACCAAAGGGAGAAACGGGCTACTGGCTGCTGATGCAATGAAACGTTAGCTCTTTGTAAGTCCAGTTTTACAGAAATAATGAAAATTGCAAATAATAATTTAGTAGTTTCATTTCTCGTTCTTTTAACTGTGGGAATGCTGTAGGAAATAATATAGAATATACCTACCCTATTTAGGGTTGTCTTTATAGTTGCTTTGTTTCAGAGTTTTTATAAATTAGTCTCTCCAGTTTCCGTGGCAACTCAGTTGTCTGCATTGGTTGCCAAGAAACAGCTTCTGCCGCACAAAGGGCAGGGACACTGCTATGGAGTGATTTCATTCTTGGCACTAATAGGCAGTGGAAGTGAAAGCTTGATATTCCATGGAGTATGGCCTCCATATTGACTGTTAGAACTTTATTTTTTTTTAAAGTGTAATTAAGGTGTTGGCTTCTTTATTGTAATTAAGCCATCACAAACCTCCTGTTACACACAGCTGCAGAATTCCTGTGGAAAGATGTAACAGTTACATGGTCATAAAGCACTGGAAAATGCATGTTTTGAGAACAGTTTAACCAGCCATACAATAAATTGTGTATTTCTCTGGTTAAAAAATTAATTACAAAAAGTTCCAATTCTGTGACTTTTAGTCGGCAATTAAATGTCCTCCTTCTACATATTCCAGCAAAGACAGGATTAAAAGTGAGCACTATTGGAATAACTCTTGGACACATGGCACCCTGGGCCCTTTGGAACTCTAAAAATTTTTTCCTTGTTTGACCTCTGGTAGAACTACAATCTGGATTTCCATCTGATCTTTCTTTTAAAAAGCACAAACTGACACCTGTCATCAGTTCTCTAAAATGAATGCAGACAAAGGGATCATACTGTGAGTCATGATTCTGCATTAGTGTAAAATTTTATTTTTGAGGCTGCCTTCCATTTGTCAGTTCTATGGCTGTGAATTTCTGAGTGCATGGTCTCAAAGTAACTAAAGAATTCATTTGGAATTTGTTAAAAAATAATACAAATATTTGAAAATGAGAATATTTATTTGCCTTTTAGTTTTGTAAGTGGTAATCAGGATAAAATATTGTACATCACAGACATACTAATAAATCCTGTTCTGTGACAGAGTGAGAGAATTGGACACTTCCTCGGTGACTGTTGTAGATACAGAAATAGGGTCTTTTGGTCTTAGTATAGAATCTACAGCTCAGATCTAGTCTACCTCCTCTCATTAATTCTGTAATGAAGGCCATTACTGTACAGTGTTACATGAGTGCTACTCTTTGCTGGGGTTTGAGTCAATCTGTATTTGGAATAGCTGCAAGGAGACTGAGTTGGGTAGTGTAATACACAGCAGTTTGTTATATGCAGAAATGTAGATACTCTTGTGAAGGAGAAAAGCTGTTCCATAGCATTGTCTGTTCACAGGTGTTTAAGAAAGGAGGTCAAGAACAGTTGTTTTCTTTTGTAGCTAAAATGTCAGGAGGAGTCTGGAATTTCAAGGCAGCTTACAAAGTACAAGGGAAAGCTGTGCAATTAGAAATTTGATAACATCTCTAGTTCTATGGATCAGACTAAAAGCAACATTATGTGTAGCCACTTTGCTTTTCCAAGTACTGAGCAAGGTACAGCCTCTTAAGGTAAGTGTTGCTAAGAAGCACCATGATTACTTTCTAGTTTTTGGACATTTTGAAAAGTCCTTTGCCACACAATACTAGCCTTCCTTATGTGAACCTGCATGCCTGCAGACTAACTCTCAAGAGTTCCTCTGGATTTGAGTTAGCTTAGTTTAGAAATGCTTTGGCTTTGAAAATGCAGTTAAGTCTCTGAAGCCAAGTCGGTGCCTCTGCATGGTCCTCTCAGCTTGATGAATTACTAAATGAAGCGCAGTTGTATCTCTGACTTCTGTTATCACCATTATTTACTGATTTAAAATTTTTTTTTAGTTTCTAATATAAGTGCAGAAGTGCTCAGACCTTTCCTGTGCTGTTGTAATAAAAATAATCAGTTGTTTCAGAGTGAGGATGTTTGTCAGGTAAGTTATAGAGCAATGAGCACAGATAAAACTACTGGAAATCAGATTGAGCAATAACTTGACTTACGTTAATAATCTGTTTGAAAAGTTAGATACCAGATTTCAGGTATGGTATTACACCTTAAGCAGACCAACTACATTTTGCAATTTAGGAATGAAGCAATGGGTGTGATCGTGGTATTTCATAGGGCAAAACAGAGCCCTCAACCACCTTTTGCTCCCAGTTTGCTGTAATCTGAAAGCTGTGAATAGAGAAGAAGAATGCACTGGAAAATAAAGGAGGAAGTTGCCTATCTTTTAATGAATGCCATAAATAGCATCCTGTTCTTTGTACTTGCTCTCTCTTTCAGATACTTAATTTCATGATACAAGCCCTACAATGTTCTTTAAAAACCATTTGGGTATTATTAAGTGGGGAACATTAAATTCTCTGTCTTCATAATGTACTTACAATAATTTGCAGTTGCCCAAATAGCTTTACAAGTCACTTGAGGCATGATTTACCTAAAATTTATATAAATCAATTAGATACTAAAATATACTTAATGTAGAAGTTATAGCATGGACTGATAAAATCCAGGCAACAAGATTAAGTCTTTGACCTAAACTTGTCCTTTTGAACCAGATGCAGGGCAGCACTCCAGCTGTAGTCTGAGGGATATGCTCTGATGTTGTAATCTCCAACCAGACAGGTTGATTGAAGAATCAGTGATCACTGTTTAAATATTTATTAAATAAGCATGTTTGTTATAAATACCATTCAAAAGAGAGTAAATGACATTGCAATACACTTCAGTGCCACGTTCTGAATTATTAGATCTTTATGTAAACAAGATCAGTCATGCAGATTGTATAGAACCTGGCTGAACTGCAGCTTTTTTTGCTTCCTCCTCTTACATAACAGTCTTAAAAATCCTGATTTGATAAAACAAATCCACACAAATGTTTTATGTAAAACGCATGTCCTATATTCTATCTCTCTTTATTGCCTACCCTGCAAAAATCAAACAAACTACTGAATACACACACGAATATCAATTTCTAAAGAAGTCCTTATTTTTGCCAACTCTATAATCAGGCCCAAATGAATTTATTGGAGAAGAGGGCTTGAATGAGAAAAAAATAGCCAGGTTGGTGCTCTTTACATGAGATGGAGTTGCTCTGTAACTTGCTGGTGTTGTCTGTTATGTTTACATTGGCAGGATGTGCTTCCCAGCCTGGCTGCAGCTCTCTGCACAAAAGCTGCATCAGCCAGCCCTATCCTGATTGCTCCTGCCAGCTTTTGGTACCATCAAAGTGTTCTTGTTTTGATCTAAAGTTGGAGAATGCTTCTGTTCAATAGTCCAGTTTTCTAATAATTCAGTCTCATAGAAAGGAGCTGAATGATGGTTTTAAGGTGTTTGTGCTTCCTAATGAAGCTAACAGTCATTCCAGTCTGAGGTAAGAACCAACCTCTTTTTACACTGCCTCCAAAGTGTCTGAAGAGAAAAAGAGACACTGAATTTAACCATGACTATTTCACAGCACATTTTAAAATTCAAAAAATTAAAGCTTAGCTACAGTCTGTGCCATGTGTTGGAGCTGAGTTGTGAGAAAATTCTGTAAGCATACTAATATTGCCTTAAGAAAGGAATTCATCTGACCAAGTAAATTACTTTCTAGAAATCTCTTTGGATACATGTCTCCATAAGGGTAATTCAGAAGAATGTTATTGCAGAATTGAGACTCTTCTGAAATACCAATAAAAAACAGCAGGTGACTGGAATTTAATTTAGTAAGTTGCCAGCACTTACTGTCTAGAGATCTAAATAATGTACCATTGACAGAAAGTTACTCTCATACTATATTGATGTTGATTTAATAGACATTGACATCAGCTGTGTGATATGGCAGGGTCTATACAGTCTTAACAGGTTGTTGACCTTTTTCATATTTGCATGATTAAACTAGTCAAGCCTTGTTTTAGAAGAAATTAAGGATATAATAATGTATTTACAATATAATACAAAAAATGGCACAAAAAACCTACCTGTTTTGTTCAGCTCCTGAAAAGGGACTTCTCCTTTCTTTAGTCACTGCCTGGCTCCTGAGATGTTTGGGTTTTGGGGAAACTGTTTTGCCTGTGTTTCTGCATGAGTTGATGAAAAATCTCATGAGCCATCCTTAGATCTATATTTTAGAATATTTTTCCTTTGTCTGTTCTGTGAGCTACCTTGTTATTTAAGGCTCTGCAAAGGTGTTGTGAACTTCTTTAGTATTCTATATAAAAGGACCTTCTATTAGCTCCTTAAACCAAGCCTTTCCAATGAATGCATGTAGGTAAGTGCTGGTCTTGCTGTTTTTAACCACCATGGAGTGATGCTGATGTGCCTTTTTACCTACTACTCATTTTCCTGCCTTTTCAAACAGTAACTAATATTTGGTTGCATTAGGCTGGACCTTTTATTCTGATTAACAGAGACAATTCATAGTAAATTGGGATACCGTCAATAAGATAAGGAGCAGGAGGACATAAATTTATTTCCGTAATATAAACTTGTGCAATTTTTGCCTTTGGGACTTTCTTTTATTCTATATACATTGTGAGACCTTAATGGCTTTGGCTCATTAATCATACAAGCTACATCTGATAGAGACAGTTAAAACACACACAAGGAGAATATGCTTCCTAGGGCTCGAAGTTGGCTTAGAGCTACTAAGTCTAGTTGGTTCAGCTTCCAGGGTTTATTAAAGTGTATATATGGGGGAAAGTTTCAGGTCAGGGTATCATACCATTGAGTTTAATCACTCAATCTGAAACCTCTAGATCACCCACAAACCTGCTGCTTTGGCTGAGGGATCAACAGATGATATTGATAGTTTTTGTACCCTCTTTGAAAGGGAGCAGAGAAGTGTTGCAGTAATCACCAGACTTCAGAGATATTTGTTTTCTTTTGAACATGGACAGAGTTGGCTATATTTTCACAGCAGTGGCAACAGCCCATCCTGTGATTTGAAAGTGAAGTTGTATTTATTATTCACAGTTGTTTTCAACGGGGAGTCTTGCAAGAAATGAGGTTTTTCAGAAAAATGCTCCCTTTTCTCATTGACTCTTGTTTCTGAAGTTGATGAATTTTTTTTAATTGTGCTTTTAAATTTGAAGAGGAAGCTAGACTGGTACACTGGCTCCGTTTGCTGAAGTTTATAAACAGCAGGGTAGTCCCAGGGGCTATGCTGGGCAGCCTTCTTAGGTGTGTCTGCTTCTGCATCTTGATAAGCACAGCTGAAAGAGCTGAAGCCAGCTGCAGGCAGTTCTTGGGAGGGATGAGTTTCAGTTCTGTTCACCATCAGCAAATGACAGCTTTGGAAGGCTGGTGTTGGCGCAGGCCAAGAAGCCCGTTGTTGAAGGGTTGTGAATGGCAGGATGTTTTGAGCCAGCTGGATGTCCCTTAACAAGGTGTCTGCAACTGCCTCTGGTGTTTGGGATAGTCATCCTTAGGGGGTATTTTATGAATTGAATTACATGGGTTATGTGTATATCTTCAGAGTTTGAACTGGATTCCTTCTAATTGGTTGGTTTACAATTTCTTGGTTGCTGATACTAGAAAGGGGGAAATATTTGAATATATTACTTTGTGTACTGAATGTTAGTCATCAGGTTTCTACATTAAATCAATCATTTTACCTAGGGAAGATGTCTTTACAATAACTCAGCCTTGATTTGCCTTTGATGTATGCATCAAACCATAATGCTTCTCTTGGCTTTCTCATGATTACTGTACAACATTTTGAGAATTCTTCTGCTATGAATCATTATTTGGCAGGTACATGGAGAACTGCAAGATCGAGCTGAAAACTGACGACTTCCATGTCCTGCTGATCTTGGTCATATTGCAGAACAGTGGTGGTCTCTTGTACTTAGGACTTCTGAGTCTTGTGTCATATTTTAGACAAATTTTTAGTCTTGGTTTTGGGCTTATTGTCAGAAAAAAATATTTGTATTGAATAAAGTGTCTGTGCAATATATTAATGTATAATGTCTTTTGTTATATTGGTCCTCATGCACAACTCCAAGACAAGAAGCTGTTTATTTTAGTATGGTTACTTTCTCAGAATTTAAACTAGTAATGATATCAATCTCTTTTTTCTCAAGCACTTGAAAATGAAAGACCAAATGATCACAATCAGCTTACGGAATGGTATGCTTATTTTAAAAATAAAAAAAATATATGAAACTTTCACTTCCTTTGCCTGTCATCCCCTTCACCCCCTGCCTTTTCTTACCCCACCAGATGCTCTTCCAGACTTTCAGCTGGGAACAGCTAATAATAGTTCCCTGGTACTGCACACTGTAAGCTGAAATCTAACTTGAACAAGTATTGCATAATTGCCTGAGACCAGCAGCAGGCACTTTGGGGAAATTACAAAATATTGCATGATTCCTGATTAAAATTTTGCATTGGAAGGAGTTAGCTTTCCCCAAGTGCAAGCTAGGATTATGGTATGAAAAAGAAAACATCACGCATGTGCAGTGTAAAAATGAAAACCATATGTAATACTACAATGCCTTGAAACAATTGTAAGTGAGAACATGTGAGCCTGCAGTAGAGTTTAAAATGTGTGTAATAAGCACGATGTGTTCTCTCCTCTCCTGCTGGTACATTACCCCTTGATGCAATTTCACTTCGTACAGCAATTTGCAGTTTTATGAGGCTTTTTTGTCCCTCATCTCCAAATATTATTAGCCTTTGTCTTTATTTCAAAGTTTATCCCCTGTTCCTAGAGCTTTTCTAAAACTTTGCTCTAGAACAAGAAAGTTAGTGTCCAGTCAGAAAAAAAAGTACTGGTGATTACAGAGGTCTTTTAAATGATAATTTTAGGATGCACCCGAAGTAAACGCTTATCAGGCAACACAGTGTTTGGAAACAGATTTTGTGGCAGATACAGAGGACATAAAATCTTCTAGTTAGTGGCTGGTAAACTAATGATTAGGCTTCTCTGCTGTGAGGCAGTGTGGAATTTGTGGATTCCTGTATCTGCTTTTCAGAAACACCTCTACACTCTTGGTAAGATTTTAAAAGATGTTCATGTGTACTTAGCTGCCTGCAGCTAGTATTAATTTGAAAGTCTTATTAGGTGCTTAACAGCACCATTAGCTGCCTAAATACCTTTAAAATGGTTTGTCTTTACCAAAAGGATCACAAACCTTGCTGGATAGGTCTTTTAAACTCAACTCTAATGCTCGTTTCTCAGCTTCTGCTAAGACAGGTAATGTCAGGTAAAAAGCATATATAAGTAAAACCAGACACAGTTTGAAAACTGTATGATGGGGATTTTTTCAGGGTGTACTTCACAGGAAAACTGGGGAAGGTACAGGATCTGCAAGTCTCAAGAGATGGTCAAATAGTAGTTTCAGTGAGCCACATAAAGGCTTCTCTTCAGAGAAGGAAGTAAGGAAAACCAGTAGGAAAGTAGATGGCCTTGGAGTTTCAATTCAGTTCCTAGCCCTGGTTCAAACATTCTGAATGTTTTTGCATCACGCTTTGTTTTTGTAATAGGGCCAGGGACTTTCTAATTTTCTGTTTAACATTGCCACTGTAACAAATGATTCCTAATCTTAGCAGCAACATAGTAAAATAGTAAGAGATTTATAAACAAGCAGGACGTACAGCTGAACAGGAGAAGCTGCTTAATACAAAGGGACCTAGGATGGATGCTTGACTCCATGATGACTTCCATTGGTTTCTACCAAGCAATTCCTGGAATAATCTGAAGTCTTCTGTCCTGCAGTTCAGCTTCTCTGCTCTGCTGTGTATGTTTCCATGCTTTCTCCAGAGCCTCAAGTCAAGCATGAATGGGCACTGCATACTCTGTAATACACAAACTGCCTTAGCATACAACTTAGAAGTTATATGTTGTCTTACGTAATGAATCACTTTGTAATTTTTTCACTGTACATTAAGATTCATAATCCATCCCTGACCATGATCGTTTAACAAATCAACACATCATTGGACCATTTACAGAGAGGCTTGCTGGAGAAACTTTTTTTAATATAGGAAATGAAGGATAATAAGAAAGGATCCTACAAGTATGGTGGTTGCAAAAGAAAGTTCATGGAAAATGGGGTGTTGTTCACAGATGGAGGAAGGCAGCCCAATAATAGGAGACACATTAAAGGTTGAAGTTCTCTTCTACTCTGCAATCAGTCTTTGTAGACAAAGCTTCTTTCCTAACAAAGTGGTTTGGGAGAGGAGCATCCAGCAGTTGGGGAGCAAGAACGCAAGGATTACTTCTCTAAATATCTGGATATACCAAAATTGATGAGCCCATAAGGCTCATATTCAATGCCGATTTGATTGTAGATAAAGGAGTTTCTGGTATTTGTTATTAAAGTCAAATATGTGTAAAGCAGACCTTTTTATTTTAATATGACCTCCTGTCATAGCACTGCCCAAACTGTTTCAAAGAAGTCTCTTGGACTAGCGATTTGTTGGATAGATTTTTAAATCTGGAGCATAAAATGGTTATTTAATCTCTCCCTTCATGCTATTCTTGTGACCCTTCAATATATTCTCATTATTGTGCTTATCTTTAATTAGGTATTTTCCTATTTTTCTTTGTCTCTGAACAGGTGTGGTGGTCATTACAAATATAGTAGATATTTGCCTGGTTCTGAAACTCAGAATAATTTTTAAGATGCTAATGTTCAGTGTCAGAAAGAGATGAGTTTTTTTTATTACCAGCTCAAGTTTGTGTGGTATAATTAACATGTTTCATCCAGATCAAATCTCCAGAGCTTTGCTGTCAACACAGAGCAGCATCCTAGAAAGCAGTTTCCTCTTTGGCTGGGGTTCTGTTAGCAGTGCTGCCAAAAGATGCAGTTGTGTTTCCCTTTGCCTCTTCTGTGCCAGCACCAGGGCTCAGAGATAGCTGACTGGGATCCCAACAGCAGTAATCCCAGTACATAATGGGGGATGGGGAGAAAGTGCTACAGCTGGCCAGAGGTGGAAGGCTAGTATGTGACTAGCCACATGAAAGCAGCAGTCATGTGGGCTGGCTGAGGATTGTGAAACCACATCCTAGCAGATATCTGCTGGATATATTTGAGTTGTGCTCGTTTGCTCAGATTTAAGGGTTTTTTCACAAGAATTTCAAAAGTCATGAACTTGGCTGTAGATTCCTAACCAAATGGTGAGTCTGTGCTCCAGATTGTGGAATTATAAGAACTTCTTATGGAAACGAGCATTGAAGTTTTTTCCTATGAAGAAATCTTCTCATGTCAGAGGTTTAGTTAATGAGGCTTCCTACATCAAGGTGATGTGAGACTGCTACATAGCGTGGTGAGTTTTACTCCAGATAAACCATTCTTTGCCAAGTTTTGGAGAACATTTCCATTTATAGAAGTGAGTTAATACTGTTGTTCTGTATAAAAAGGGGAGACAAAGGGCAAAAAAGACAGGGGGAAGGACAGGGTTCTGCTCACAATAGAATGTTAATTGATCTCTTACTCTTGATGGTGCATTACACAGCACTATGTAATCACAGTGGTATGTAACAGCTCACCTCTGTGTATGGGGAGTAAGCAGACTGTGCCTGCTGGGAAGGAGACACATCTCCAGCTCCATTCCCTTCAACCGCAGCTTCTGAGGAGGGAATTCCCATGTGACTGGTAATGCTCAGTGTACGGTGAAGTCATGTGGGGTTTGCCTTTCATATAAAAGTTTCTTGGTTTTCTTTCATCAGCTTTCAAAAATTGCCAGCTTATTTATCTATTTGCCACTGTGTGCCTCAGGGGAGAGGACTTAAATTTAGAGATACTGCTTATATGACCAAACCAAATAAAGGCTATTCAGCAACCTCTCTTTGCTAACTGAGTGAGCTTTTCTGCTTCTGAAATGAACACAGTGTGCTAGGTAAAACATTGTACTGAAGTAGCAAATAACCTTATTCAAAGAAGATGGTGTTTTGGTGACAGGAAAGTTACAGGAAGATGGGCATAGTTGTGACTGTGTCTCTAGATAAAGCTGTGTTTAAGTGATAAACAGGGAGGAGATGTCTTCTATGACTCCACAGAAATCCCTCGAGGAAAGTTCTTAGCTTGAGTACATTTAATGCTGCTTAAAGTTCAGGGAGTTTGCAGTCCATTGGAATAGTTCTTTCTGTTTAGACATGAAAGCAAGTGCCTGCCTTGGGTAGCAGACTGGCCGATGGCAGGATCAGTGTGGTGTGTTTCAAGTCACAAGTAACTAAAGGCATACACTGTCAGGGCTTTACATGAACATTTGCTTTCATCTTTTTATTTTTTTACTCTTTATCCCACACCTCTGTTGCTGCAACACATTGGGATTTTAAGGCCAGATAAAAATCATCTCTCTGTTGTTAACATAGGAGACTGAAAAATACATTGTGTGTATTTTGGTGTAATTGAAATTCAAGTTAGCAGGACCAGTAAACACAGAACCAGAAGATGAAATGGCTGGAGCACATCTAGGAGTCTCATCAGCCAAGGATAAGTTACAATACACATGACTGCATAGGTCTGCAGGTGACATATATGATAGTCAGAAAAAGTTCTCATAAGATAGAAGTTCTACCTTCTGTTTTCCAGTTAACTAATTTTTCAACACAGTCTTTTTAAGGAGGTCAGAAAAAAGAATGTATTAGGGCCCAAAAAGTGGTGCTAGGCTATGATGTTTCCTAGACAAAGATTATTTCCATTTGATTTCAGGTAATAATATTGTTTTGGTAGGGAGATGAATTAAAGAGACTCAGTTACTTAGATGTATACCAGGCTAGAGTAAATTTTCAAGCAGTTTTTGTGAACTACTACTTTGTGAATGCTACATGTTGTTCTGCTGTCGTGGAAAACCCACTTTTCCTTAGGAGCAGAAACTCATGGAGTAAAGGGCATGGACACAGCTGTGGCAGACCAGCTCTCACGGTTTCTGCTCTCCCTCTGTACCAGCTGGCAGAAGGCTGATGCATCTGCTCGTCCCATTAGCAGCTGCCCTTCTGGGTCAGGAGTGTTTTAATACAGAGCTCCAGTGACTGCTGCCTTTGTGGGGAGCTACCTGAGCTAGCAAACCATAGGGATTTCTGCTCCCTGCTGTCTGTATATGTGATATTGAAACATAAAGAGGGGGAAAATGTTGAAACTAAATCCCATGCTGATCTTCTAATTCTTAAATAAGACAAGCCATTCCTACTAATGCAGAGTGATTTTGCTGTTTCCACTTACAGTATTTCTGTAGCACTGAGGCATAGCCCTTAGCAAATTGTTCAGGATGTAATATTGTGCCTGCTCTGTGATATCACCAGTTTGTACTCTGAAACCTCGGCAGTACAGATGGTATCTGCAAAAATGTAGAAAATTTATCTATGCTGAAGTTGAAAGACGAGTTCTTTTTACAGCTGTAAAAGCAAAGGCATTGAGGATGTAGTACTGACTAGCTTTGACATTTAATTGACGTGCTTTTGGTACAGCCTCACACCTAGCTGTAGGAGGCTTGCTCCTGCAGTCCTGGGCAGGAGGGAAAGGACTGTTCAGACCAGGAATTAACAAAGTCCTGCTACTCCTTCTGACCTTTGGAATAGAACTCACAATTCTGTTTTGAATACTGATGGATTTTTTACATAAGAAAGGGGAAAACTAGAGTGGCAATGGGTGGTATTGTTTACTGTATCAGAGGGTGGAGAAAATGGATCCTCAGAATTAGAGGTAGCAGAAAAAACTTATATACAAAGCAAGTGCTGCAGTGGAAAACAGTGTTTGTAGTTTTGACAGATGAGATAAAAGGATCAGTTAATGGTGAAACAATGAAGTACAGGAATAATTTCTCTCAACTCCTCCACTGTTTCACTTTCTCAAAGACTCATACTAGTGAATGAGAGGGAGTTGAGAAATTAGAGGTCTGATGTTTGACTGAGACAAGAAAAGTGAAAAGGACCAAAAGGTGGGAACTGAATAGTTCTGGATTTTACTCCACGATGAGTACAGAGAAGATAAACCTTAGTATCTGCTGGATTACTGAGTCTTCATAAGGAGGAGACAATATAACTCTGCCCCTTTCTTCAGAACAGAATTACTTTCTTGCTGATGCTTGAAAGGATCCAGCTGGTTGGAAGCACCCATGTTCACTCAGGAAAGGAGTATTTCTCTTTTGTTTGGAGGTAGTTTTCCCCTCTTGTTACTGGACTTATCCTTTTCTATTGCAAAAAAACCAGTTCTATTCTGTTTGAATTCCCCTTCTTTCTCAACTCCCTGACAAAGTTCTATGTAGTGTCAAATTTTTACTTTGATTTGGTAATTTTTAAAGTACTCCAAAGCATGGGATGGTGGCTAGATACTGTTGACTCAAAAGTAGCAAACCCCAGGTAAGGTTCTGCATTTATGCTTCTCTTTGGGACTTGATTCCTTGTGATGGCTAATGACCTGGAATTTTTATGAAGTTATGTATGTATGTATTCATCAAGGAGATCATTAAGAATTTAAATTCAGCTCTCAGGACCTGTAGGCTGAGAACCTACGTATGTTCGAGACCTAAGGAGAATACAACCAGGAGCCTAGGCAGCCTGGCCCTGAATAGGAAGGGAAGGAGCCTTGCATGGCCATGAACTTGTGTCTTCAGGTGAGATTCATTTTCAGATGTTTGTATCCGCCTCTCTTTAAGACTGTCTAAACTGTTGTAATAGTGAAAAAATACAGGCATTTCTAAAGCGTGACTTGTAATCTTTTATAAGGTGAGATAAACTGGACCTGCAAGAGAGGATTGTTCCTTTGTGAAGTGGAGCTTGAGGCTACCAGAGTCCGTGTAAATGTTTGCGTCATGGAGGGCCACAGCTAGGGCGGAACATCACCACAGTGCTGGAGGACATGCCTGGCACTGGATACTGCTAGAAGCAAAAGAAAGAGAAAGTGGCTGGGAATCTGCTACTTGGGAATCCACGCCAGGAACAATGTCATAATAGAGCTCTTAAAAGAAGCACAGCCTCTCTGAGAACTGCTGGTTTCCTGTTTTGTGGTTTTTGTTTTGTGGTTTGGGGTTTTTTTTAATCCCACTTTGGAGTGAGGGAGTTATATAACAACCATGTCAGCACACCCACACCAGCAGAGGTGACACAGTTACAGGGTAAGAAGAGCAAACCAAGGATGCTGCTTGCCCAGGAATTTAAAAAAAAAAAGAGCTGTTTGGAGGTGTTTAGTTGCAGTGATGGCAACTCTAATTTTTCTGTCCTTAATTTTGTAGTAATCATTGTCTGTCTTGAAAATGTGGCTTCAGAACTCTTGCAGTTTTATGTGAGAATCTGTATTGCTTTCTTTTTTCCTCTAAGCTGCTGATATTATGCTTTGGGAAAAAAATTTGGGAAATCTGGTTCACACATTTTATCACACATTTTATCCATATACTATTGTTAATTAACCATTGAAGATCTTTTTTTTTTTTCTTTTTTTTTTCATCTTAGGAAGATTGGGGCCGTCTTTGTGGCTATTGTGGCTATTTGAATTTTGGGCACAATAATTTGACAGTCAAATAGGAAGTTCATGGGAACTCTTTGATTTAGGTACTTAGTAGAAGTAATTTGAATTTTTTTTTTTTTGTTATGTGTAGAGAACCTTTTTGACATGTTTTTGAGTAGACCACTCAAAACCAAGTATAACAGAAGAGAATGCAGATAAGGGATGTCATGCGCTTTTTTAATGATAAAAATAGCTGGAAAAGTTTTATTTTCAATGGAAAAATCACAGCTAGCAGGGTGGTTTCAGTTTTTATTCATTCTGACTGTGTGTCTCAAAAGAGTAATTGACAACAAAAGAATTAGAATTTCTGGTAGTTTTTCTGGCCTGTGAACATCTGATTATCTTTGTTAATCTGCAGTAAAAAACAATTGTCAAGGCACAGGACATGTTGATGTAATTATTTTCACTGTTTATCTTGTGATAGGAAAATGCATACAGACAGATCAATATAACAATCCTTATGAAATGTGTCTGTTCTGGGGAAGACTTGGGGAATGACGCTAATGCAGATGCTTCTCTGAAACTATCTTGCTGATAGTTTCAGAAGTTTCCGTGGTCGTAGTGAAAGAAAGGTTGTGAGGGGAAATCTCTTAAAAGCTAGATTATTCTCCATTTTTGCATTGTGAGTGTTAGAGAAAGTGCTCTGGTAACCCAGCCTTTCTGGAGGAAGTTTCTGACAGCTTTCCTTCAAGCTGTTCTGAGCATCCACCAGATTTTGTTTATTCTGGAGAGTAAATTGTCCTTCTTTGTCCTTCTGACACTCTACTGAGTGTTTGTTGAAATTTCTTTCCTAATGACTCCTGACATTTTATTTTCTATTTTAACTGCCTGCTGAGCAGGGGACTGATATTTCCATGCACGTCTATCAAAACTCTCAAGATCTTCCTGCTAGCAGGTAATTGTTTACTCAAGGTCACAGTTGTCTTTATGAAGTTACTACTGTTTTTCTTGTATGTCTGATTTAACTACACTGACTGTTACCTGCCATTTTATAGTCTTTTCACTCATTTTTCATAAAATCTTTGTTTCCTTGTGCTGGTTTAAGCCCAGCTGACGACTAAGCACCATAGAGCAACTCACTCACTCTCCCTCCTCTTGGCTCCCAGTAGGATAGGGGAAGAGAACTGGAAGGGTAAAAATCTTATGGGTTGAGATAAGAACAGCTTAATAATTAAAATATAGTAGTGGCAAGGAATTGTAATGAAAAGGAAAATAGACCCCAAGAAAGACAAATGATGCAAATAAAATCAGTTGTTCACCACCAACCGACTGATACCCAGCCAGTCCCTGAGCAGCAGCCTGCTGTCAACCTTCCCCCAGCTTTATATGCTGAGCATGACACTATATATTAGGGAACGTCCCTTTAGCCAGTTGGGGTCACCTGTCCTGGCTGTGTCCCCTTCCAGCTTCCTGTGCACACTCAGCCTGCTTGCTAGTGGGGTGAGAGGCAATAAAGGCCTTGCCTCTGTGTAAACAGTGCTCAGCAATAGCCAAAACATTCCTGCATGATCAACACTGTTCCCAGCACAAATCCAAAACATAGCCCCATATGAGATATGATGGAGAAAATTAATTTTATCCCAAACAAACCCAGCAAATTTCTGTAGTTTGCTTTTTTCATTTATTACCTTGAGACCTTGAAGGTCTTTGTTGAAAGTCGATTGAAGTAGAGGAACTGGATTAACTTTCTGCACTGGCTTCTGGCTAGAACTCTAGTAGCTGGGTAAGTTAGGATGTTCCATTACAAAAGCCATGCTGACTCTTCCCAACAAGATTATACTCATCCAGATAGCTCCTAATTCCATTATTCACTGCAGTTTTTATTAGTAGATACAGCACAAATGTCAGGCTTAATGTCTTGCCCACAGTCTCTTAAAAGTCTGTCACCTTTTACACTACACAGTCCTCTACTACCAAGTTTTAATTGAGAGGTGACACACCGTTGTGTTAGTAATTCACTGATTTCATGCTTGAGTTTCTCTAGGATTCCTGGGTTGAGTGCCATCTGGTCCCGGTGAGCTGTTAGTGTTTGTTTTGTTGGTTCCTGCTGGTTTTGCTCGTCGTCATTGCAATTTCAAACACATCCATGGAGACACCTGCAAAGAGGGGTCGTGGTAGGGGAATCCTGAAAAATAGTGTTGCAATATCAGAGCATGTGACAAAACTCAGTGAGACTTTATAGAAGGGAAAAGTGATTTTACTTTAATACAAAAGAGGTTTCATTCCACACTCTCACACTTGTGTACATACAATCATGAAGATACTTCTGTCCACACATTTTAGCATTTAGGCACCAAAATGTGTGTATCCAAGTCATTGGTCCAGGATTCCTTGCAGTGATACGGAAGACGAAGTAATCAAGCTGCTCAGTTTTCCTTGCAATTTCTGAACCCTTAGTTGGGCAGGTATATAGTTAATCCCTTCATCAGCTCTCACCCCTGTGTCATTTCAAATTAGTTTCAGTCTCTTGTTTTAGACTTCTTTTCCGGATTTGAGTATCGTGAAACACTATATGTAAATGTGCTGCAGTTTGTTGACCTGCTAATCTAGGTACCATACACAAATGCCATTATTATATTTTTATATTCCCTCTTCTGGTTTTTTTTTCCTGGTGTTTCATGCTCAAACATCAACATTAATCCTCGATTCATACCAATGTTTGTATTTCTATTAAGGTTCTTTACAGAGACTCTCCAGTGTCTCGTACTGTCACCATCACTGCAGTGAATCTGCCTGATGTATTTTCTGTAATGCCTTTATTTTCCCAGTCTTTCCTTACTACTCTGATGATGAGTTGCCTCCTGGAGTTTCTGGCAGGTTTCCTGTTCCTGATATGCTTGAAAAAAGATTTGTCATTAGTGTCTGCCAGTTGTTCTTCATATCTTTTGTTTGTTTTGCCTGCCTTGGTGTGCTTTTACATTTAATTTGCCAGACTTTATGATCTGTCGAGCTGTGTTTTTCTATTTGGATTTGACTTCAGCTTTTCTGAAGGTAACCTCACTCCTACACTGCTGTTCTAACGTCTGATTTCCTTTCTTCCTTTCTTCCTTTCTCGGGTTTTACTTAATAGGAAATATGTACCTGCCTGGTCTTTCTGGTTATCTCTGTTCATAATCTCCACAGTGATTGCAAAGATTTAAATTCTTTATCTGGCCCTTTCAGGTTCTCTTACAAGCTTCCTTACCTCTCATGTTTGCACTCTCTGAAGCTGGATGCAACTGTAGGTTTATTTTTCATCTCCATTGCTCCGACTGGGGAGCTATTGCATGGAAGAGTTTTCAAAATCTTGTAGCTGAAGAGCCACTCTATATTTAGGACTAAATCAAGGATTGCATTTTCTTTTGTAGGCTTCCTAATCAGCTGCTCCATGAAACATCCACTGATTTAATGCAAAAAAAATTCACATCCTGATGTGATGGGATGTTTGTGATCTATACTGAAAGTAAGCGGAAATCTCCCATTATGATACTCTGCTTTCATCATATCACATTAAGTGTTGCTATTCTTTTTAGGTGGTAGTACGGACCAAATACCTTCCTGCTTCAGCCTGGAATCAAGGACATGAGTATGCTGCTTTAACAGTGAAAATGATAGGTTGATATATTTGAAGTAAGAGGAAATGAATGTCAATCAAAGTTGTACTTTATTTAGCATAATCATAGATTTTTTTGGTTTGAAAGGGACCTTTAAAGACCATCTAGTCCAACTTCCCTTCTGTGGGCAGGGACATCTTTTACTAGACCAGGTTGCTCAGGGCACCATCCACCCTGAGCTTGAACACTTCCAGGGATGGGGCATCCTCAACTTCTCTGGGCAACCTGTTCCAGTGCCTTACCACTCACATTGTAGGAAAATGTCTTCCTTGTGACCAATCTGAACTTTACCCTCTTTAATTTTAAAGCTGTTTGCTGTTTTCTGATCATTGCAGGCCCTGATACAAAAATCTCTCTCTTTATTATTTCCCCCCTTCAAGTAATGAAAAGACACAGTGAGGTCTCCCTGGAGCCTTCTCTTCTCCATGCTGAAGAACCCAACCCCTCTCAGTCTTTCTTCATGGGAGAGGTGTCCTTTCCCTCTGATAATTTTGGTGGCCCTTCTCTGGACCTGCTTTAAGAGATTCAGAGTCCTCCCTGTGCTGGGAACCCCAGATCTGGATGCATTACTCCAGGTGGGGTCTCATGAGAGCAGAGGAGGAGAATCACTGGTCGGCCACTCAAGTCAAGTAAATGCAGTAATTTTTATGACAGAAGTGTTGAATAAATACCTTACTAAAGGAAAAGCAAGGATAAGTAAGACGATTAATTTTTTGTGTATTGAAGATGTCTTTATTTAATCCACTGGACAGTGTTGAAAAGCCTCTAAAGGTACAATGAAGAAAAAAAAGTGAAGCCAGATCTCTTCAGATTCCTCAAGTAGGCTATTTCTTATTTATATGTGTTCCCAAGTATTCAGGAGGACTTCAGCTGCTCTGGCAACTTCCAGAAAATAGTATTTTAACATGCAAAGACTAGCCAAATTTCAGCACTTCTTTTGATGGGCAATGCTGAAACTAAGTCATATTGAATGTCTTCTGTATTTGCTTCTGACTAAAAGGAAGGGATGGAGGAGGGTGGTAAATTGGATGAAAGTAACTATTTAGCAAAGGCCTGGAAAACACACTTAACAAAATCAAAGAATTTGTTAATGTCTGAGGACAGAAGATGTAGTGGTTTCTTAAAGACATGCTGTAAGAGCACAAATACAAGCGGTTTCTTTGGGAAGAATAGATAGCCATAATTGCTACTGCCTAATTACAGGCTATTCATTAGTCAGAAACTGAAGGAGCAATGCAAAAAAAGGGGTACTAGGTCAGCTTTTGAACATGTCTTAAAAAGAATGCTACTCATGTGTAGAGACATTATCAGAAGGGTTTGGTACAAAACAAGAAAGAACTGGCAAAACTGCAGAAAGAAAACATTCTGTAAATATATCGATATGAAGGGAAATCACTGAAGAAAGACCTTGTCTGTTAGGCAGAAAGACGAGAAAGTTAACAACAGATGTTGCTAAAGAGGTTGTAAGCACCATTTTTGCTTTCCTGAGCAGGATTAGCTGTAAGCAGACAAGGACAAGGGCTAAGATGCAGAACAAGCCTAGCACACATCCATGGAGGCTAAAGCTTGGGGTCCTTTCCTAAATACTCTTATAGCGGATAGAAAGTTTAGGCAAATGACTAAAATGGGTTGATGCTATTAGGGACCTTGTTTGAGAATGAACAGAAGATAACTGAAATCCTGAAAAACCAAAGAAAGACCGACTTAGTGCCTGTTTCTAGAGGGATCAGGGGTTGAAAGTTTAGAACTACAGGCCAGGCAGATTAATTCCTGGAAAAATACTGAAAAAAGCAATAGACAAGCATTTGGAAGAAAGTGAGGGTGGGTAAGCAACAATCAATATAGACTTGGCAAAGACAAGTCACTTTGAATCAGTTTGTCTTCCTTCTGTGACAGATCAACATGCCTGTTGGATATCGGAGAAATAGATTTGATATATCTTGACTGTAGGAAGGCTTTTGACACTTTTCTAGCACTCCTATGAACAGACTGTAAAAATACTAGCTAGTTGAAGTTTTGTACAAAGTAGATACAGAATCAAGTTTAGTGTATGGTTAGGCTGGTTTGTTTCCAGCTGCAGAGAATTTTCTGATTTTGCAGTAACCTGCCCAAAGTCTGCTACAATTCATATTAATGTTGTGAACAAGAAGAATTTTTAATTAAGATCTGTCCTGCAGATTTTATGAAAGAGAAAAGCTATGTTAGAGAAGAGATTTAAAATTGAGGATTTTTTCTTCTAATATTGTAAAAGCTAAGGGTGAAGTTGAGAAAAATAAGCAAATATAACATGGGAATTAGGTGCTGGCTAAGCAGGTTTGAATAAAAGAATTTTGAGGTTCTAGTTGATTCCAGCTGAACACTAACTGGGAATGACATCTTGTTGGAAAACATTACTACTGGCTTTATAAGCAGAGTGGTTATATTCAGTACTGCTTGGTCTCAGAATATACGAAGGATGGAGTGAAATGAAATGTGCCCTGCGTGGGGCTTCAGGGTCCAGAAAAGATGTTTGACAGGTTGGAGATAAGCTAAATGCAAGAGCACCAAGAATGAGCAAAGTCCTAGGAAACTTCCTTGACATGGCCCATGGCTGTGACAATCTTTGTCTGCAGTTCTTGTTCACATGACAGTCCTGCCTGGGCTACTGTTTACTGTCAGTTTTAGTAAATCTTGCATGTAACAATGGGTTTCATTTGTCCCTTTAATGTAATCTTCATAAAACTGCATTAAAAAGGTGGGGAGGGGGGGCTGGGGGAAGCCCTTATTCAGAAACTGCCCTTACTGAGATCGCAAAATCCAGTACTTAAAAATTGAAAAGGGCCATTAAGTGTATTCAGCCTCCATATGTGAACACAGGCAGACTTTTTAGTTATGCAGTTGAGTGGTTTTTTTCTTGTACACCCAGCAAAGAGGTGTGTTCATCCTAAATATATCTGCTATTGCCAGTGTTAGGTTTAGTGTAGTCCAGTATTTTTAAGCTTTGGGACTTTTTTTAAGTCATGGTTGTACTTGTGTAGGATGCACTATGGATCACTTCTGTCAGCTTTCTGCAAGGCAGTGGAATGATTTTGAGTGGTTTAATATTAAATTGCTCACATTCTCCTTGTGTGGTTTGATTTGAGAAGATACTTACAGAACTGTTGCCCTAATATAGTGAAGGAGATGGAATTACTTGTATTTTATTGTTTGTCATAATTTTCCATGATAGCTGGTGATATGTATTGGTTAAACTATCTCAATGGCCATATTAAAACCAGAATGTTCACCGCTTGCAGAAGACTAATTTAGCATGCTAGCTTTTTCTTCTCTTCATTGATGCAATTAATAATATTTCATTACTGTTGTATAAGGAAATTAATTTAATTGTATGCTGTGCTAATAAAAAGATTATTAAAGTGATGTATATTAATTAATAGGTGAGCTAGGTCTTCTTCTGATCTCTTTTTCACTGGTGTAACTCCAGTGTAACTGGAAAGAAGTTCTGGTCTGTATTTTGTTCTTAGAGACGGATAACGTTTGTAAGAGGCACTTAGAGTGTGTGCTGAAGGGTGGGGGCCATGTATTTTTGGAATGTGGCTTTCCTGTACTACATGTTTTGAACTCTGTTTCAGTCTGACTTGCTACAGAGGAGAGAATTTTCGGCTCCCCAAAAATCTTAAAGTACCTATAGAAATGCAAAGAGCATTGAATTTGTAGATTAATGTGAAAGCACACTAGTCTGTGCAAAAATTGAAAACAGCCACTCTATAGTACACAGCAATGTTGGACAGCCATATTTTAAAAATCCAACCAACCAAAAGACCCAAGCAAACAAAAAACCCCAAACATACCAAAACAAAAACAAAACCACAAAAAGCAAATCTGTTTCCTCTTTATCCCTTCTTATGCCATCCAGGTTCAAACAGAGGCTGTGCAGTGAAAGGCTGTAATTGCATGTCAGGAGGGTTGAGTAGCTTAGGAAACACCTTTCCTGTGAAACCTTTATGGAGTAACTTGAAGATTTCTGATTATAAAACTGAAATCCACAGACTGAGAAGCTCAGGAGTGGTGGCAGTGGCCACTGTAGATGTGTCCTCTCCAATTTTTCTCTGTAAGCTTCCAGGGGGTTGTACGAATGAAAGCTCCTGGTGTGTCTGCAATGCAGTCAGGAGTGTGGCTGCAGTTCCCTGTGCATACTGAGCTAACCTTAACGAGGCTGTTTCCTCTAGCTATAACAGCACAGGCTCTAACCACTCCTTGCAGCAGCCTCTGCATTTTTTTCTTCCCAGTAGACTGCTTTTGGTGCAGGCAACAAGAGGCAGTGAACAGAAGACTGGAACCCCTATCTTAGCAATGGGAATGGAGTGAGCATTCAACAGAGAAATTCACACACAGTCTCTGCTGGCAAAAAGAAATAGAAATTGTTGTCTATTAAACAGTTTCTTCTCGTTCATCCTCTCCCATAACTTATCTCTCCACAAACATGTTTAAACTGTCTAATGGTTAAGTACTAAGCTTCACTTATTCATACAGATTGTGTACGAAGGCATTTTAATGAGCCTGTCAGCTGAGTGGACTCTGACAAAAGGAACTGTGGCTGTTCTTATAGGGCAGCTTCATAGATTGTCTTGCAATAAACAACAGCCCAACAGAAGAGGATACTGTTTGAGTCAATTATGTTGCTTGATTTTGTCAGCTGGCATATGGTATCTGCAGTCCTTAAATGGGTTTAAAACATAGATCTCCCGCTGTGCTGATAGCTAAATCTGATTATTCAATGATCTGGCTTTTCCTGTAAGATACCAGAATTAAACAAGGCAGCATATTTATTACGACATGCACCAGAACTGCATCAATGCATCCTTTAATGAGGAATTTATGAAGCCAGCTTTGTGGGATTCGAGTACTGGACGTGAGATATGACTGTTCAAATTGCCTGACATTTATGAAGAGGTAATAAAAGGTGTTCTATGTATTACCCTAGAATTTACTGTAGCTTCACTCTGAAACAGTAGCAAATATCTCCTTACCAACTACTGTAGAACAACTTAGTGATCCCCACTGCAGTGTTAGACACAATACTATGTGCTGCAATATTTGACTTTCCTGCAGTGTTCATAAAGAAAATGATGACTAAGTTCAGTTCTGGTCTCAGAAAAATTTGCAGACAGATATGCAAATAGAGAGTATTTTCAATTTAGAACTTCAGACTTTTTTTTCTTCCATGTTATTTTGTGTTTCTCAAGTTAAAAATTTATTGCAACTATGTGTTGTATCTTTTTCTTATATGTGTTAGATATTTAAGTGGAATCCATCATCATCTGCACCTCAGAGATGAGAAACATAACAGAAGTTTAGCTGCACAGATCAGAACTCTACAATGAATGGTCTGCTCTCATGAGTTCCTGGACAGTCTCAGCTTTTTCCAGACAAAAGTAATAAACGTGGGAGGTGAAAGGATTTAACTAAAGAAAAAACTATTTTTTCAAGCTAGCTTTTGATTATGACCACTGACAATATTTGGTTGGAAGTTAAAATCCTCCAAGTGTTAGAGGAGAGCTGTGTGACATTCCTCCCACTTGGTAAATCCAATGCATATCTGTGGTAGTTTTGGAGACTTTGGACTTACAGGCCTTGACAGGCATGGATATTTATTGCACTTGTGCACTTGTCTGTACTGCAGGTTGATCAGTATAAAACTCCATGTGATCCTTTCAGCCTGTTCCTGCATATTATCTAAAGCTTGTAGTGCTGTGAGCAGAAAGGTTTGCAAATACTAGTTGCACAAAAGTATACAGAAGTTAGGGGAAGCTCATAGTGATGTTGATTTTAATGTAAAATGTCTGTGTATTTTCTGTGTGCCTGATAAATTCTGACTATTTTTGCAGATCCATAAGAGTTTTTTTTTCAGCATTGGCCTTAGTTAATGCCCGTCAGCACTGGAGCTGTGTATCAGTTATGTGGTCAGGCTGAAATAATATGGTATTTGTTCTCTGCAATGCTTCTGGCTTATTCAAAAGGTAATCCAGGAAGCAATTGCTTTTTTTTTGAAAGTGTATATTGTGCTTTTGTGTGTTAACACCAAGAAGTTATGACTGTATCTCTTCTTTTTATCCTACAGTTTGGACAGACACAAAATTTTATATCTTCAGTTTGCACATAATTGCAAGCTAGTTCTTATTTGTATTAAAGAGTGAGATCTGTCAAGTGCAGTTGATGTTGATTGCAGCTCTGTTTCTTATCAATACTTCAAAAACTTGATTCCATCTCCAAAGAAAATGTTTTCCATAGTTATCCATGCCAGTTAGGTGACTTTCCAAGTGCTGAACTCAGTGTCAGAAAGGGAGATGGGAAAGAAAAATGTAGGAAATAACTTGTCTCACATATTTGGTTCCCAAACCCCAGAAAATACTCTGCTTGCCATATAGATGAAGTCTTTGCTTTTATAGTTCTGAACAGGAGAGAGGAAAATCCAGTAATGCAATGGTTGAGACATTTGTGAGAGGTGCAAATTTTGTGTGGAGTGAAGTCTCTGCCATGGCTGACTGACACCAGTAATGGCTGTGCTGCCTCACTGTTAGAAACTCACCACAGAATACTTTTCTCTGTCTTCTCTGTTGAAACTCTCCTGCTCAGTTACTCAAATCCCAGCTCCACATGCCTCACATTTGCAAGAAACATATCCAGTAGATGAGCAAGCCCTTCACCTAGGAGGTCCAGATAGATCATCTCCAAGCCCAGTGGGTACCCTGAGTTAATAATCCCTGCCGGATTGCTACGAGCTCAGTCATAAAGGAAGCAAAGTGTGCAGAGATAAAAAACCTGAATATTGAGACTGCAAAAATGCATTGACGCTCATGGCAGAGGAGTTTACAGTCTAATCTGATATCTGCTAAAGGAAACTGTTTCAATTTAAATGAATATGAAAAATCAAGGGTCATCAAGGCTCCTTTCCGAGCTGAGAGTTTGTTTGTGCACAGTCTATTACTGTGAGGAACCTAAACAGGGTCAAAGTGGGTACTTTTCACCTGCATCCTTGTGTGATTTCTAGGTGCATATAGAACAGATCCATGAATGTAACCCCTCACTTCCAAGTGTTTGATTGCAATTAAACAGGAGAGGGAGGTTAGCAAAGACTCTACTTTCAAAATAAGTTGGAATGAGGAACTGTCAACTAGATCACCTCTGATTTGTTAAGTCCTTTTAAATTCTTTATAAATGTGGTGATAAAGTTGTTTCATAACATTTCCTAGTTGTTTCTGTGTTTGTCTGTATATTTTTTCCTCTGGAAAACATATCGCAGGAAATGGAAATATTATTGCTGAAACTGCCATTACAGTCTCAATAAACATAAAAACTTTCTGATAATCACAAACAAAAGTGAAAGGAGACCTTTACTGACAAAAGGCAACTTGCTTGTAGAAGGAATAGCATATATTCCTGTACTGGGATGACAAAAAAGAAATGAAATTTGCATTGCTTTTAGTCAGCCTGGGAGTCAAACACCATTCATTTACATTTTAAAATGCTGTGTATCAGATGCAAACATCCAGATGTCTGATGTCCCATTTCTTTTGTATGTCATTTTGTAGAAATGGTTCTCAAAGGAAAAATGTTTGTTTTCTGAAAATCAGCAAAACGGTGTTAGTTACTCTGACACATATCCAGGTTATCCGAATCCATGGGCATACTGTTCACTGTAGTTGGTAGCACACTCAAGTTATTCGTAGTGCAGTAGTGCATTTGTACAAATGCTTTATGTTGAGGATTTGTGGACTTTAACTGATACAGCACTCTTGAAAGTGTAATGCAGATGCAGTTCCCAGAGTGCCATGTCATGCTCTAAAGGGTTGGTGTTTGTCATAGAGCAGTGACATTGCAAACAATCTACCAAACTAAACAAAACAAGTTACTTAAGTGTTTGATCTTATTTCAAAGTTCTTTCTTTGGCTGATATAAAAACATTTAGAAACTGAATTTGTTTCTATGTTGGAGTTTATTTTCGATAGCTCAGACATGGATACATTTCTCCTGGGAACAGCCTGTAAGCCGTTAGTGCCTTCCCCTTTCAACTGAAGTGTTTCAGTTAAATTTTTCAAATGAACTTTCTAGTTGTGCTCAGGAGAGCACAATGTACCCAGCCAGTGATTACTGTTCTTCCTGGCCCTGATTACTGAGCTTATGCCATGACTTACAGTTTTAAGAGAATGGAGAACCTCAGGAGAATAAGTTTTCTGTGTTGCTTTGGAAACATCAGGACCGATACCTGTAACAAGAATTCTGCGATCTGGAGGTGAAAAAAGAGGTTGAGGAGGAAGATAGAAGAATTTGCAGGATTTGATATGTAATTCTCTCTCAGAAGAACCCAGGCAGGCTGGGGAGCACTGCTGGTTTTTGGGAAGGGGTTTATGACAGTTCACCTTTCTCTGTGGAAAAAAACCCTGGTGGTTGTCCGCTGGTGCTGCAGAGGTGCTGTTTGTTTTTCTTGGCAACCCTCCGACTGCTCTGACTGTTCTGCGGTTTTGCAAGCGCTTACTGTGTGAAGCATCTCAGACCAAATCCACCTTCTGAATGTTGTTTCACAGCCCTTCAGGGCTAAGTGGTGGCCGAAGTGCTGCCAGAGTCCCCTGTTCCCTTATAAAATAGGCTGAAGGGAAGTTCTGGGAGGAGCCAAGCCCGTTGAATGAGTATCTAAAGTAGGGCATTTTGCATGGGTCACGCCTGTTTGAATGATAGGAGTGCAAGCATCAGGCTTTCTTACCAGGCACGGTGATACATCCTGCCAGCAGTTGTTCATGATTTATTCTTCCTTTTGCAGACAGATCTACTTCAATTGCTTGTGCCTTTACAGAAACAAAATCTAAGCCACCAGAATATCTTCATTTGCTTTGCAAGACTTCTGCTGTAATTCATGCTTTCTGTGCTTATCATCTAAACTTCAGTAAAAGCACGCTTACAGTTTTCCAATTGTTGAGGGGAGCTTTCTGTTTTCATTAGGTAACATTGCACTGAGTACTTGTTCTTTGTGTTTACTCCTACAGCTGATAATGAACTCATTTTCAGGACAATCTGAGTTGACAGGGCTCCTTTGATTCTCTAGAGCAGTGTGTTACATATTCAGATTCCCTGATTGCTTTGAATATGTTTGCTTTAGTGGTTATGCAGAATTATTCTAATATTTCTGATATAAGGAACTAAAATTGCATATAAACAAAGCAAATGCGATTGGGTAGAAGACAGATACTTCTGGTGGAAGTTATTTTATTGATGCCAATACTGACATTAAACTAACATGTGCCTCCAGTTATGTCAGTTCTGTGAGTTCAGGTATTATTAGGCAGATCCAGTTGCCTGAATATGTCTATATTAAAAGTGAGAGTCCAAAGGCCAAAGCCAACCTTCAAAAGAGTAAGGATTTAGGATCTACATCCTATTGTATTCATTATGAATCAAGATATTTTGAAAACTCTTTTTCCTCTGCTGTAGATACCATTTTGCTGCAAATATTATTAAAAGGAAATATATATAGATACTGCTTTCTTGGACTCAAAGTAACTCAGAAGGATGAAACTGTAAAACCATTTTCTATATACACATTTTTTGTCCTGCTTTTGATGCCTTCAGGATATGTTAACATGGTATATTTTCTGTAGCGTAGAGAATGTTTTGGAGCTGAGAGTGACTGCCCTGACTTCAGAGGCAGGGGTGAAGCATTTTAGCTGCTTGTCTGCACATCTGCCTTTTGGCCATGACATTTAGTTTAAAATAGCCTGTCACAAGGGTGAAATGAGTTTTCATGTCTGATTGTCTATAAATCCTATCCATCTTTCTCAGTGCCTCTCAAAGAAAAGATGTTCTTCTATTAAATCCACCTAATTTTCCCCTTAAATACCATGAACAGAAAGGGTCCTGTTCTGTCTCATTTCCTTGTGCGTTGGCATTCCAAACTTGCTGGCTCCTGAGAATTTGTTCTGCATGACTTGATTGTGATAACTTCAATTTTTTTCTGTCTCATGTTCTCAGTGTTTGCTTGCTAAGCCCTGCATGTTAAGCATCAGCCCCATGAACACTGAGATGCTTGAGTGTTACAACCAGGGGATCAGGCCTAACCAGCATGGGTTTATGAAAATCAGGTCTTGCTTGACCAACATGATCTCTTTCTATGACAAAATGACTTTGCTTAGTGAATGTTGTCTACCTAGACTTTAGTAAAGCCTTTGACACTTTTTTCACAGCATTCTCCTTTAGAAACTGATAGCCCATGGCTTAGACAGGTGCATTCTTTAGTAGGTGAAAAACTGGCTGGATGTCTGGGACTAGAGAGTGGTAGAGAATAGAGTTAGATCCAACAGGTGACTGGTCACTAGCGGTGTCCCTAGGGCTCAGTACTGGGGCCAGTCCTGCCTCCCAGTCCATTTGCAGATGACACCAAACTGGGAAAAACTGCTGATCTATTGAAAGGCAAGAAGAGTCTGCAAGGGGATCTGGACAGGCTGGATTGATGGGCGTAGATCAACTGGAACAGATTTAACAAGGCCAGGCGCCAGATCCTGCAGCAACAGGCACTGGCTAGGGAAGAGGTATTGGAAAGCCGCTCAGTGGAAGAAGTGCTGGTTGACAACCAGCTGAACATAATCCAGACTGTGCCCAGGTGGCCGAGAAGGCCAATGGCATCCTGGCCTGTATCAGCAATAGTGTGGCCAGCAGGACCAGGGCAGTGACTCTTCCTGCTGTACTTGACACTGGTGAGGCTACACCTCAAATCCTTTGTCCAGTTTTGAACCCCTCACTACATGAGGTGCTGGAGCATGTCCAGAGAAGGGCAATGGAGCTGAGGAAAGGTCTGGAGCACAAGTCTGATGAGGAGCAGCTGAGGGAGCTGGGTTTTTTTTGTTTGGGGAAAAGGAGGCTCAGGGAGGATCTTATTGCTCACTACAGCTACCTGCAAGGAGGGTGTAGCCAGGTGGGGGTTGGTCTCTTTTCCCAAGTGACAAGTGACAGGACAAGAGGAACTGGCTTCAAGTTGTATCAGGGGAGGTTTTGATTGGATATTGGGAAATTTTTTTTGTAGAAAGAGTGTTCAAGCTTTAGAAAAGCCTGCCCAGGATAGTGCTTGAGTAACCAACCCTATAAGTATTTAGAAGTCATGTAGATGTAAAGGGGACAAAGTTTATTGGTGGACTTGACCATACCGGGTTAACAGTTGGATTTGATGACCTCAGAGGTCTTTTCCAACCTTAATGTTTCTGTGATTCTAAAGAGGTCAATAAAGTTGCCATTCATGGCTTATATTGAATTACCCATCTGAAAAGATTTAATATTGGGTGGGCTTGACTTGCAGACTTTTTGGCTTCATTTTCTAAGTAAAGAATGGTCAAACACAAGTCAGTCCTTGGTTTCCTCAATATCTGAGTCAGTTCTGAAAATGTGCATTAGAAGACTGTGATAATATTTCCTCTGGCATTTATATCATGGTTAACTGCAGTGCTACACATAGGATCACAGAATCACAGATTATGCTGATTTGGAAGGGACCCACAAGGATCATCGAGTCCAACTCCCAGCCTAGCACAGGATCATCCCCAAAAGTCAGACCATGTTCCTAAGAGCACAAACATGTCTTAAACTCTGTCAAGTTGGTGCTGTGAAACAGCACTTCTCTGGGGAGCCTGTTCCAGTGCCCAGCCACCCTTGATTGAAGAGTCTTTTCCTAATAGCCAACCTAAACCTCCCCTGACACAACTTCAGACCATTCCCATGGGTGACCCAGAAAAGAGATCAGTGTCTAGCCCTCTTCTTCCCTTCCCAGGGAAGTTGTAGACTGCAATGAGCAGTATAGTACTGAAAAATAAAGATGGTGGTAGATGTGTCATTCCATCAATAAAAAGTGATGGTGGTAGATGTGTCATTCCATCAATAAAAAGTTCATGTTATATTGTAGTACAGCTACTTTGTGATATATAAAAGTTTTTACTTGTTACATTTATGTAATTTGTTCTCAAACTATCTACCAATACAGAGGAAACCCACTTGTGGGTAACATAGCTTTTGCAGGATTCATAAAACTCGCGTGGCTACACCCATTTAATACATTTGTCTTGAGCATTTTAGGCAGGAAGGGTGAGTTCTGCACTGATAATATAACAGCATTGAGGGTGGCTTTCAGATGCTGGCTTCCTAGGCAAACCTGATTAGCTTGAGGTACAATTGATTAACAATAACATGCAAATATGTTTATTCTCTTTTCTCTGAAACAACTTCACTGGGAGTTATCAGTTTTGCCTTGGAAATCAGTGGCTTTTGTCTAGGAAAACAGAAGCTTCATCTAATCTCAAGTTAAGTAGATTTTAACCATGTTTGGTTTTTTCAAACTGCAAATCTGCAAGTCCTTCCCACGCCCAGATCTGCACACACAGAGATGTGAAAATAAAAGGGCATAATCTGGTTGAAATTCTGTTGTCATTATAGCATATACAAGATGATGACAGTTTTGGCTGAAGTACATTTTTCTAACAGGCAGCATCTAGCCTTTAGTAATAAAAGTAAGCCTGTGAATAAAATTCAGACTATTCAAAATGTGTTATTGTAATGTTTTTCAGCAACATTTGTCTTTTAGGTACTGGCTGGAGTGATTAGTTTCTAATGATAAACATTCTGCCTCTTTTGCTAAATCCATTGTTTTAATTTAAAAAATGAATCAATGAGAACGGCCTGCCCAGCTCAGGTTAATGAGCCAAACCAAAAATATACACAGTGTTTGATGGGAAATAATAGATCTTTATTTTGAACAGAAAACACTTAGAAGCAAAGGATTTGTTATATCTAATCAGATGCCTTTTTTTTTTCTTTTTTGAAGACAAAAGTTTTCATATAGTTTTAAGTTCCAGAATGAGATATATAAATTATTTCAAGAATGAGATAAAAACTGGACACAGGAGCTACATGTTTTAGAGGCGCATGTTTGTCTCATTACATCTTCTGTCCTCATTTGCCTCATTACAGAAAAACCCCCCAAAATGAATGAAAACATAAAATATAGTTGTGCTTTTGCTTCCCAATGCCTCCTAGTTTTGAGGAGGGTGAGGACAACAGTTTTTTCTCAGCTTACAATTCTGATTCTCTTTATTCTGACCTCCAAAACATATTGTGTTATGTTTGTTTTGTGTGTGTGTGTGTTGTCTGAAGGTGCAAGATCCTTCACCAGTCAGTTTTGAGGCACTGTGTTTCATACTACTTACATGGCTTTGGATGCCCCAGCTCACATTGAAAGTGTTCAAGTCCAGGTTGGATGGGGATCTGAGCAACCTGATGTAGTGAAAGATGTCCCTGCCCAAGGCAGGGGAGCTGTAAGCTCCTGTCCATTAGTGGCGACTTGTGTGAACATGCCAACTCAGTTTAACATTGAGTGCTGTTATAAGATCTTTTCAATCATGTTAGGTTGACCTTTTTTATAGGACATTCTAGACCATCACTTGTGTTTCCCATTGCTTTTGCATTTAGATACAGATGAACCATTTAAACAGTAGTGACTGTCTTACAATTGATACCTCTGGTCAAAGGGCGTTATCCATAACTGTGTGCTCTCAGTAAAGCTTCCCTCTTCATGGGGTCAGGCAGTTGAAACCGAAAGAAAGGAAATGCATGTAGAATAATTCTGTTCATAAAAAAATGCATACAATATCAGCAGCTGTGAGTATTTAATCTACCTCTTGAACTAAGTAAGGTAGCCTATGCTGAGAAGCCTTGTTCTTCGTTATGGCTCTTACCAAAGTGAGGAGCTAATTTCTGCTGGAGACTAAATGTAAAATAGGGGAGGGGGAGGAATAGGAAGAGATGTGTATGGGGGAGTAGTTACATTCCTGGATCACATATGTGTCTATATGTGAAATATCAGTGGTAAGCTTGCATTAAACTTTGGGGTAAAAAGTCATTGTCATACCTCAAACAAATGTACTAGTGTCTTGTAGTAAGTTGTATTACCTTGCCATTAGTAAGACTGGAGAGAATTATTCATTTTCTCTTCATTCATCTATTTTAGGTTTCTGCCAGGAAGTGAACTACTAGCAGGATTCTCGATCTGCCAGCAGTTTTAAAAATAGCTGCCTTTTCCATTCTTACTTGTTTTTAAAAGATACCAGTCTTAAAGATGTCTTTAGATCCCCCCTTTTTTTTTAAAATCAGCATTTTAAGTAGTACTTTGGTATGAGTCAATGCTTTTGTATCTGCCTTTTATCAGCTCCTTACCTTCCCTAGCAAAAAGCAAAACTGAATTTGCAGTGTGTTTCACAGATGCCTAATGTTGCAGACTTGATACAGAGGGCTGAGCACTTACAGGTGATTTGTTACCAACCCCTTATTATAACATAAGAGTTTTTAACTGAAAGTTAATTTCAAGGACTGCTCAATAGAGTTAGAGGAAAAGGAAGAGATGAAGTTGTCCCATGGGGTCCATACAAGCAAGCTTGTGGTGGGCATGAGCTGTGTGGTGAATCAGAGGCAGAGGACTCCAAGGGCAAGGGGACATCTGGGGTGAACATACTGTGTAAGTACATAATGGAAACTGTGATGCTGCTGCTTTTCTTTTTGTGGTTTTACAGATGAATCATCAGTTGCAAGTGTGAAAATCAGATACTTGCCTGAAGATCAAGAGACAACTAAAGAAAAAAAAGCACCCCATCTTCAGTTTTTCAACCTAGTTTTCACCCAGAATAGATGATTTGCCTTTCTCTGTATGACCAGAATGCCACAATCTTACCAAGCTATAAGCTAATAACAAATGAATGACACAGTTGTAATAACTGACATTTAGTTTTGCTTTGCTCTTGAGTATGCTAATATCTGGACTAGAAAATTATGGTCCTTTATGTTAGCTGGCTTTCTAAACTGATAATGATCTGTGGTGTACTTTGCAAAGTGAAACTGCTTCATTTTGAGGTTAAATGCTGCTGTTCAGAACAGTTTGACCTGGTGATTGGAACACTTTCTGGAGTAAAGTGAAATATTTCCTTTAACCATTAGAATATTGCTTGTCTACTACCTTTAATGGTTAAAAAGAAGTACTCTTTTTTTCTTTTCCCTTATGGAAAGACTATGACTTGTGGATAAATGCTTGGGGTGAAGTATTTAAGATTGGCAGAGGTGGTACTTGAGGTACAGCCTTCCCTCCCCTCAGTTCTTCATGTTTCCAGTTAATTGCTTGGATATTCCATTGAGTGCATTTAGTCATTTCAGGCCCTGTTACTGAGAGATCTGTTGTACTGCTGTACAGACATCATTCAATCTCTCCACTCTGCAATATAAATGCCTCATTAATCTAGTCTAAGGTTTTGCTTTTCTTGAGTATATCTGAGGTTGCTTCTCTATTAGTAAGTTTTATCTGCCTACTAAGAACTTTCTAGAAATGCAGTGAAGTCAAGCTTGGCTGGTTCTGAGACATTGGAAGCACAGCACAGGTCTTGAGAAAACTCTAAAGGTGGCACTTCTGTAAGTTGTCCATGAAGTGCATATGCACTTTATGATGATCACTGCCCTGGTCCTGCTGGCCACACTATTGCTGATACGGGACAGGATGCCAATGACCTGCTTGGCCACCTGGGCACACTGCTGGATCATGTACAGCTGCTGTTGACCAGATCCATATCCACTGAGCCTCTTTCCAGCCATGGTTCATTTTACATATCCTCAGTTCACTGCTGCTCAGTACTTCTGCTAAATATTTCCCTTTCCCACCTTCTGTAACCCAGAAGTTCCTCTTCCCTCTAGAGGAGGCAAGAACTATGACTACTTCACAACTTTGATTTTCTGCTGTAGAGGCAGAAGTGGTGAAGGTGGTTGATCAGTTAGTTGGAGGCTTTCAATGACAAGAACTTGAATTGTGTATTTGATCTGGAGCTTCTTGCTTCACTAGGGAACTAGATCCACCAGGATCTGAAGTGGCAGCAGCCGTAAGACACCACGACACCACTTGTTGCTGAGCATTTACATGAATGCTGAAGATGTTTCCTGGAAACATAATGCTGGGTTATTCTGCTGTCATACTATCAAAGACACACACCTTCATCCAAGACCATGCTGTGGAAACAGCAATTCTTGGAATAACATGACATTTGAAAAGCTCAACAGGAACAGGGTAGGGCTCACTGCTGATTGTCACCCAGCTGTCAGCTGGCTGAGCCTTGAGCAAGGATGTACAATGTTTCCAGGGTGTGAGCATGCTGACTGCTCAAGCTGACCCTGCTCTGGGGTGGTATCAAGTAAGACTTTTGGTGTTATGTCAAATTTTACAGCTCTTCTTCTGTATCTTTCTGCTTTGTACCTGTCCATAACTTTGAGGACTAAGGTAAATAGTGGTGTTGGTGCTGCTAGCTTGATGGTTGGGCTTGATGGCCTTAAAGGTCTTTTCCAGTTTTAAAGAGTCTGTAATTCTATGAAATACTTGATAAAACTAAGGTACTCTCATAGTAATTTCTGAGGCTGGTAATTTTGCATACAGGGTGTCTAGTACTGGCTGAGAATTTTTTTTCTGCTGTCAGGAGTGTTGCAAAGCTGAAATATTCACCACACAGTTGCTATTCTAATTGGAGGACCAGCTAGAACCATATCACAACTTGTCTCCCTAGACAAATTCTCTTGCTGGTGCCTGTGCAGATATGTGTGAGGCTGATTATGAGATTTTTCCCTGTAGTTCTACTTCTAAACTTAAGTAGTCTGACAAGCTATTTTCCCTGTCCTGAATTTCTCATTGAGTATGTTTTAAAATGCATACCCAATCATGTAACCTTCCTTTCTGTGTCATTGGAAGCATTTCTTTTTCCAAAGCCCGGGTCCATTAGTCAGTTTGCCATGCAGGCCATGAAGAGCCATTATTATTTTAAAACATCATTGGCTTTTCACTGAGAAATCAGATGACATTGTCAGTACCATACTTTATTGGGCCCATGATTAGACAAGAATGCAAATTCACTGCCACATTTAGTGAAAGTGTAAAAAAAGGTTTCAGTGTGGATAAAAGAAAGAAGTAGAACCAATTGGAACTTGCTCAATGACATTCCTTCCTCCTAAACTGAAGAGCTGTCACCTTCTAGATGTGTTTTTTTTTTTTTAAATATGCAAAATGCAGATGTGGCTATAAGGAGAATGGTAAGATATTATAAGACGCTTTGATCAAAATCCAGAAAGATGAGAAGCTAGGGCCATTGAATTTCAAAATTGATGTATAACTTCTAATCTGTATTTATGGTAGATACATATTTGTATATTGATTGAATTGTAAAAATTCAACAAAGAATTTATTAGATAGCCAGGTTTGGATGTAGATATATAAATTTTCTGTGTGTTTGCTGAAATTAAGTGTATGGAAAACAACAAGATAGACTGAGGTTTCGCTTGTCTCAGCTACCTACTGTGCCTCATTTGAAAAGGTCTGCTTCACTGACTGACAGTCTTTGAAGAGGTACTTCTATTTGAAGTCTCTGGTATGGGTTTTTTTTTCCTTTCCTTGGTGATGTTTGGAAGTAGGCGGGAACACCTGTAAATTAATATTCTATGAACATATGAAAAACTCAGTTTCTGGAATTTTATGCTTTGGTATTATTGCTTTATGAAAACCAAGTGTATCAGTATCCTACTGATTCCCTATAGGCTAGAGACTCCCAGGGGTGAATAAATAAGAAACTTGAGATGCTGGATAGTGTACAACAGTATCAGCTTTACATGAGTTACAATCAGAGACTTATTTCCCTCATGTTCCATCAGACAAAGGGAGGTACAGAGGTAGAAGACAATAAAGGAAGGGGTGATTCATTTTATCTAGCACTAACTGTCTGAAAGTCAGTGTCTAAGCTAATTGTTTAGAGATAAGTAGATATTTCCACGGGGCAATTCAGTTCCTCTTAAAATAATTTGATACGACTGATGCAATGAATTACCCGGTCAGATCTGCTGTCCTCCATTAACTACGCTCTGTCTTCAGACAACAAGCTGAAACCTTTCTTAACTTGTGTAATATATTTATTTTTAAAATTACGGAGTAGTCTTCTGAATTCTAATTTTTTCATTCTGCAGGAACAACCTGACTGACAATCTCCCAGCCAACTCCCAATATATTCTGCCCCACTGTCTCCTCTAAGGCCATACAAGCAGAGAAAATATTAAGCAAATCTTAAAATCTATGTTTGTGTTTTTATGCAAGCTCTATAGGAAGTGAATGCTTGAAATGGAATACTGGTCCCCTAACAGTGAGTAGTGTGAGTCTTATTTCTATCCTTTTGGTGACAGACTTTTTGTTTTGTTTAGGGGTCATGGGAGAGCTGGGGAGGAAGAGAACACAGTATCTCTGTAGGCAGAGGTACAAATGCAATACTAGCTCACTGTATACTTCTAAATCACTTTTTAAGTCACATTCTTTAACTTCGTCCAGAAATCTCAGTCTCACTATTGTTTCTGAGGTAGAGAGATGAGTTTTCTATCAACATTACAACGAGCTACAAAGCTGGTGCAAAGGCTCAACGACCCTGAACACTTTGGCAGTTTCGACAGTTCTCTGTCTTCCTGATGGTACAGAGAGAAATTTCATAATTAAGATCAAACCAAGCTCATACATTAGTTTTCTACAAAATAGTATTTGACATGAACAGGAACTTTCAGAGCCCTCTGAACCTGCAGACTACCACCTGATTGTACTGTCTTCTTTGTAAAGGGCAAGTCTTGGAGATTGTATAGCTTCTATATCAAACTGTTTGAATAATTAACCTGTATCACCTGCATGAAACAATTCAGTTACCTACTAGGGCGCCATCTTACAGTAACCTCCCGAACACCAGCACCTTTCTGAAAAGTTTTCACCCATACTGAACACACAGTCAAGATGGCAGATTGTGGCTTCCCCAAACATATCTCTTGCTGCTGCCTTGTTTGTGACAACAGACCATTTGGAGGCTGATACAAGGGTATGAGGAAATCACTTCTTATAACTTGTCAGCTCAATATGAATAATTGCATGGAGAGCTCTGGGCTGAAAGGTCTGGAGGTAAATTTGCACTGATGATGCTGCATCCCTTGAGGTAAAGTTTGCAGCCATGCTGGAGGCCAGGAAAGACAGAAGGAAGCTCATACTGAATCAGTTACCATGATTCAGCCATCTCATATGCACGTGCTTGACTCATCATTCTGGATCTTTATCACAGATCAGATTCCTGTCACAGATTGACTTTACTGATCTGAAGGTATTAAAAACAGAATAGAAAAAAGTGTGCCAGAGAATTATTAATTATGGCAATTACACATATTATTTTGACTGATTATAGGGAGATAAGAGGATTGTTTGGAACATAGCAGGAACTAATTAGTGAATTAAACTACATAAATAATTTCAAGAGAACATTTCTAAGAAAAAGCATGTAGTAAAAGGGGAGGAATGAGAGCTGCTTTCAAAGAGCAGTACTGCAGATTAGGGCAAGAAACTCTGCTGGTTGTCTGGGATATCCAGGGTCATCTAAGCCCTAAGAAAGGCGATGAGCTGGAAGCAAGCTCCAAGCATTATGTGCTTAACCTTTTTCCTCTGCTTTTTGAGTGATTTAGGGGAGAAAAAACAACTTTGATTTGGAAGGAAGTTGCCATTTCGAACTGTTAATCAGTGACTGATAATAACTAAACAAGACTTACAGGTGTCCTAGATTCCTGCAAAACTGTGGGGGTGTAAGGTGGTACTTAGAAAACATAAAGGCAGAAGAAATTGTCTTTGAGAGGCTACTACAGTTCTTATTAGAAGCATGACATCTAAACTGTAAAGTTACACAAAGAATCCCCAGTAGCAGAAAGCAAAAACACGTGTCTACGTATTTCCATGAACCCTCGTGGCATCTACCTGCTACTGATAGTACCATGGTATATGGGTTAAATTCTCCTAAGGTCAAATTTGCTTCCCCGTTGTCCTCCTTGCTTTGCCTGTGGGTCCATGGGATATGTTTGAAAGAAGGGCACAAGTGACTGCTCCTGAATTTAATGCAGAATCTCCTTAAAGAGAGATATTTTTAAGAAGGCAATGTTTTCTTTTATTTTCATGAAAAAGATGTATTTTAGCAAAGATGACCTTGAAAGCCTTTTAAAATTCTTCTGTTACATGTTAATGTGGGATTTTGCATCTCTTATTCAAAATTTAGGGCATGTTTGATGTATCACAGATAATTAAAAAGATATAATACATGGATTTTACATTGGTCAGAGGAATGACTTTTCGTAAATTAGTTTTGTGTTTCAGTGCCTGTATGCATGATATTGGCCCCATGTTGAAATAAACCACAATGGTATTACAAATATGTCTTGTTTGCCAATGTGGTATGTTTTGAACAGTCATCTGAACTCTAATTTTTTATTAGTGAATATTGTACAGTTTCTATAGCTGAATGAGAAAAACCATGAACCTGACAAGTAATCCTTTTAAATTTTTTTTATTCTGTATAAACAAATCCGGAAGTTGTTTCCTTCAGCAGCTGTCATTTGGTCACTTCTGTGTATACGCACTTATGTGTGTTGTGTCAGCAACATTGAAATGCTTAAGTGAAGACTATGGCTCCATCTTGCATCAATGAGGAGACTAAAAGCCATTATGGCATGGTTTTCCTCTCTTACAGATATCAGAGTGATGAATTCTTGGCTATAACCAGGGCTGAGCTATTTCTCTTCTAAATCTAATCCCCCCTACCTAAAGAAACACACCGTGAAACCCTATAAATACAGCAATGGTAGAAGCTACCTTACTGTAACGAACTTTCTTGTTTTGCGAAGGCAAATTGATAGAATTACTTAGCAGCAGGTCCTGTAATACTGCAGAGATTGACGTGCGGTGTAGTTTAATGATGAGAACAATTTTGAAGCTGTTGGCTGACACATCTCTTCTGTCCTTGTTACATTTTGAGTAGTTTAGTTTCCCAGGCAACTGCTCGTGTCAGCATACAGATGTGCTTAAAGCTACAGGAAGATATTTCCCAACAATATCCTTAATGTAGTGACAAAACATAAAGCACTAACTTCTTCTTTCCAACATCTGCAGAGAATTCAGGATTTCCTGTGAGCCAGCAGTGTGTCAGGTTAATGCGGAGATTGACCAAAAGGGAGTGATCAGGATGAGTATCAAAGTGAGACATGGTATTTACTGATGGAAACAATGTCCTCCTGATTAGATCTGTTTACTAGGAGGCTAGAAAATGAATAATGAAGAGACCGTGGCCATTGTTGTTAAGGCATTTTTGTGGGGAGGTTTTGTCCTGGTGTTGTTTTTCAGTTGGAAAGAGAAGAGTGGATAATAGAGCAGCACATTGCGAGCACAGCACATGGCATTGTGAAAGGTGTAATACTTGCTGATAGTGTTTTTGCTGGACCTTTATTTCTCAGTCAAGTAGGTCACATTCTGAACTAACTGGGGCTGCTTTCTTGAGGGAATAGAATAAGGCAAATAAGCATCCTAAAGCTGTTGAGCTGGTGAGCAGTTACTATAATGGCTTAAGTTCAAAGCGGCAATGAAGTACAAAATAAGTTCTATTTTCACTGCCTTTTGAACCAATACGAGGACTTTCTGTGTAGCAGAGTACAATGATTATCTGTTAAAGAAAAAATGAGAGCAAGTTATCCATGGGTGCAGAGATGAAAAGACCAGAATGATCCGTTGTGGTCACCTATCTCAATCTGCTATGTAAAGCAGAACAAAGGGGTTTGCTGTTCTCATTTTGGCTCCCAGTGTTCCAACTATATTTGAATAGCATCCACTGTAGCATAAAAACTAATTTTTAGAAAGTTTCCAGTGATTGAAAAATCCACCATAACCCATGGTAGTTACTACAATTAGCTTAATATTTTCCTTTGTTGAGAAATATGGTGCACATTTTGATCTGAATTTATCCAGCTCCAACTTGCAGTAATTTGGCTTGATTAGGTCTTTGTCAGCTAGATATAAATTCCTACTGGTCAGCAGCACACTGAGCACAGAAGAGGAGGGAAAGCCTCCAGCTCGTTCTCCCACTAAACTATTTGCTGCTCCCCACCTCTGGATATCACTCCACAATACTGTTGACAAAGTTTTCTGCCCTTACCCATCCCTCTGCTCAAGCCAAAAGGGATGAAGAGCTGGAGACAATTCATTTACTGAGCATTGTGACCAGTAGTCAGGAGTACGGAATCTCAGGGGTGGTTCTGATATGTGTGTTGCATTTTACCAAATATGTATTTGAGAAAGGGAAGTTCCTTAAGGAAAACATTTCCCAGTTAACTAGAGATATGGATAAACAAAATTGTAGATCAGCAAAGATTAGACTGTGTTATCTTTGCTTCTGTCACATGTGTACATAGAAAGGTATTTTTGAAATCTTCCTGCATCAGTTTGTTACGCAAATGTTTGCTAGTGGAATATGCAGTGTATTTCACAAGGTTCAGAAATGTTAGGAAATATATATGTGTTCCTTGCGGGGTGAAGGGTAAATTAAAACCCAATTCTTAATCTTGGAATAATTGTACATAGATTATCATTAAGTCCTAAAAGAAATCCCAGAAGATTGCATAATTGAAGAGGTAGTGTTCAGAATATTAAGAGCACATGTAGCCTCAAGATAGAGAAGGGTAAAGGAACTTCATGCCACACTTCTCTTCTAATGCTACTGGTACTGGATACTTTGGCAGATTCAAGTAAAAACTTGTACAGGAAGGTAGAAGAAAGACTTCCTAAAGTTAGATGTTGAGATTTGAAATGGTTAGAAAGTTATAAACTTCAAGAGAATTTAATGATAATGAAATACTTCACATCCTTTGCTGTAAAGGTTTCATGGCTGTGTAAGTTCTTGCCCCTGTTCATCCCCTCAGCTTCTGTAACCTGGTGGTTCAGGGTGGTTCCATAGTTTCACTGAACAATCCTGTGTACGTATATACAAAGCTGAAGAGTCAATACTTTAAAAAAAATGTGTTCTTTTGTGGATTTTATATCAGGAAATTTTAGTTTTACTGCAAATGGGTTGTGGACATCTTTAATTTCAAGGAAAATAAAATTACTGTCGAAGAAGTGGAGAGTTTACATTAAATTCTTATTTTTCTGGTGATTTTTTCCAAGGCTTTTTCAGTTCATATTTGTGAAGAATTTTTCATCTATAAATAATAGTAGCTTTTGAAATGGATCATGACATCTGCTTGCAGACTCAAACTTCAAGCCTGTAACTGTTCACGGGGAATTTTCATTCTGTGGGAGATATGTCAGAGTTTTGTGCTTAATTGGGACAAAATATCAATCTCATTTGTGGATGGAGCACTTCAAAAACATTGCCACTGTTTTTGTTTAAAATATTGATGGAATGCCTATGTTCTCACAAAATGTTTTAATTAAACCAAGTCCTCATTTCCCAGTGAGAAAAATTCCATTTTTTTTCAGCATGTTTCACACAACAGCATAAACCACTGAGTTACAATCCACTTGTTACAATAGGAATTAATTTTTGCATGCATGACAGAATTAAATTTTGGTCACTTAATGAGTGTTCCTCTATGATGAAAAAAGAATCCATCTGTTGCAAAGTTGTTGGCTTGCAAAGCTAACAGGACCAGCTGAGCATTTTGCTATCTGTTTTGCATCTCTATTTTTAGTCCTTTATCAAATCAATTAAAATAACTGGGCCCCTTTGGTTAGGAATTGCACACTGATATGAATTTTCCTGAAAGTAAATGTGTTTTGTCAAGAATTAAGTAAGTGCTGCTAAGAAAGTGGATCAGCAAACCCTGTTTTGGAGATGTTGGGAAGGCAGAGGTGTAGACCTCACCATTAGACTTGTGTGGCAAAGATATGGAGAGAGAAATGCAATCACTTAGTGCTCCTCCTGGAGTGTTTTCTCACTGAAGGCACCGCTTCAGCAGTCGTCCACAGCAGATGTACTCAGAGTTGTGCCTGCCATGTTTGCTGACTGAAAATACACTTTTTGTGTTCTTTTGGCTGTCAAAGCTCAGGGCTTAACCCAGCCCTCCCATGATCTGGGAGAGGCACGGTGAGCATGGCACAGCTGTGCACCTGTGGCTGTACTGTGCCCTGAACTTTGGTCATGATTATGGTTACAGGGCAACAGCCAACAACAGTTTTCTGTCAGGTGAGGGGGAGCTGTTCTGGTAGTTTAAAGAAGCTTTAGGCTTGAGCTTTAACTAAACCATTACAAGTGAAAATTTACAACTAAAATTTTATAAAGTGAATTCAAATAGTGCTACCCTTCTATTTTGGCATGTAACCATTGTAGCTAACTCTGTCTGGTCATATTGTCCAGTATAACATCCAACAGCTTCTTCAAAAACTTCTGCCATGGAACAGTTTCATTACCAGGACCATACTGTTTCTCCTATTTGAAGAGTCATTCAAGTGACAGGAACCTCTGCTTCTCTTTGCTGAAGCCTTCTCTGGAAACAAAAACTTCTCTTTTTCCTATTCTATTGTAGACATTTTTGCTTGCACGTTTTACCACATCTACTGGGAAACCCTAATATCACCAAACATATTACAGCAGCTGTTCCCTGTGCTCTTCTTCAGGCTGCAGAAGGAACAGAATTATAGCACTGAAGCTGAAAATTGTCAATGTTCAAGGACAATCTCCAAGAATGGTCTGTCATGAAATGCATCACAAGTGACTTTATTATAATTGCAAGCCGCTACTGAGGACTTCTGACATTCTTTAAACCACCCTTGCCTATGTAGGAAGGGAACCATATGGTGACTTGTTTCTGCTGTATTTATGAAGACTTGATTATTTATCTTTCAAGCTACATCTTAAAACTTTTGTTTTGTAAGCTTTAAAATAAAAGGGAAAAAAAAAAGCAAAAAAAAAAATCAAATGAAAAAACCAAACCAAAACAACAACAAAAAAGAGGCTGGGCCAGCCAGTGGAAGAATTTTAGTTAGACTCGGTTGAACAAATCTACTCAGAAACAGAATTTCAATTGCAGGGAAGGATTTGTTGGTGTATTATTCGAGGGGTTTTTTTTGGGTTTTGGGGGGTTTTTTTTGTTTGTTTTTGGTTTTTTTGTTGGTTCCCCCCCTCCCACCCCCATTAAAAGATGCTTATTTGCATATTGATTTTGCAGTGTAATAATAGGATCCAGCTCTTCCACTTGTGTGTATTGGAGGGGTATTCATTCCTACACCACCTTTGCTTTGTTTTGCTGAACTTCCCACCATTGATAGGTTGGGAAGATCTTTGATAGGTTAAGCTTTTGCTGAAATTATTTTCCATATACACATAATAGTGATATTTCTTTCTGGATGAGTCTGCTCTTAAATCTTAGAAACTCCGTCAAGTTGCAAGGCTTAGATTTTTAAAGTCTTGGAAAGATGACTGTTGGGCAGTTTTTTAAAGGAAAGCATATGGAGCGATGGTGCAAAGTGCTATATAAAAGAGTATTCCTCCGGACTTATATGCCAAGTACCTTCTACCATTGATTTATTCATATGTTGCTGTGATTCAGTGCTGTCTTTTGGAAACCAGACCATGGCTTTGGGGGGAGCATCTAAAGATCTGCACAGTTCAGCTTGTAAAAGAGTAAGATGCAGTTTTGCCTCAAGCTCTTATAACCAGAACAAGTTGCTATTTTTCTTTAAAGATGTGTAGGGTTTGAATGGACTGGTATTTTGGGTTTAGACCAAACTCAGAAAGTTTCCTTGACAGGACTTTTGGAGATGTATGGGATTAGGAATGGAACCTAAATTGAACATATAGTTGTTCTTCAACAACATAAGTGGCAGTGTTTTGGACTGAGTAGAAATAAAGGTAGCATTGCAACAGAATAATTATAATTAAAAGTGATTTGAAGCAGGACTGAAGCTCTGTGTTAATTCTTTGTGTTTCTTAATATTCTTGTAAGCTACAGTGAACATGGCTGCCGATTAGGGCTCCTGCAAATTTCTGGCTGCTTTTCAAGCTGATATTCAGAGTCTTTCCTTGGCATAAAAAACCCCATAATTTATCACTTATGTATATAGTGATTAGGGAAGATGTTAAGGAGGGTTGCATTTTGTGAAAGTCTTACAGACCTCATATGTCATGGACTAGTTTAAAAAATAGCCACCAAGCGTAGCTCAAGCCCAAGGGTGAGGATTTGGGGTTAGTGATGTTACCTAAGTTACACAGTAGTCATTACTCTGGTATCTTTTATGTCTAAATTCAGTGTGTTTCATTTTCTGTTTTAAAAATCCTAAAAACTTGTCACATTTTTGTCATTGTTTTGGATTAATTTTTTCTAGGTATTATTTCTGGCATTTAAGATTGTCTTTTATGCTTTAGAACTGCTGCAGTTGCAGCTGTAAAAGTGATGAGTATGGCTGCACCCCAAGTTACTCAATGGGTTGCAGCAGTTGATCATAAGCTGCTTCTGTGTATCCATTTTAAGACACTAATGTGTTTTAGGGCTTTGAGGTCTCCAAATTCATCCAAAGTTTCTATGTACAGTGGAAGCAGAAAAGTCCTGATAGACTATTAGTTGTTCAAATGTATGAAAGATGTGGGGCCTGCTAATATACCTTTTTATTTTTGCCTTGTCACGTGTTACCCGTTTGTATTATTGGTCACTCTTGACTACCCTAGAAAAAACATAATTTGAGGCCAACAGAAATAACAGTATCTTTCAAGAATCCTTAAGATGTAGCTGACTAGTAGAGTTTTTTGGATTTTTTTTAATGACTTCTTTCTGGGAATTAAGCATTTTTAATTGATTTTGAAAGGTGCTATTAGAGAGCAATTAGTAGTGGAAGTTCCAATTAAAATTGATGTTTCAGCTATTCAGGCTTCTTGTAGGAGGCAAAGATGTGGAGGAGGGAAGGTTGTATTGGTAATTAGTATTTTTTGGAAGACTATAAAAATAAATCAAATGCTTTAGAAAGTTGCATACAGAAAGTTTTGTAGCATTTGAAAGAAACATAGTCTGTATACAATGATACTTTATCTAAACACAAATTTCAGTGCTGCAGCATTCATTAGAGAGGAATACAAATAGGATATGGAACCCAGGATGATTAATTCTAAAAGGAATCTTGCCTTAAAATATCCCAAATTTGCTGGAAACCATTGTCTGAGGAGGTTATTTGAGTAACATTTGCAGGACGAGACATGGGTAGTAAGAGATCAAAGAAAGAAGAAAACTTGGGAGAGAGGCAGAAGAGGAAGGATTCTGTGCAGAGTTGCTGATGAGCTTTAAGTGGAAGTGAGCAGGTAACAGGGGAAATAAGGGACTTGGAAGAAGGCCTTTAGTGTGGATTTCTCTTTGAGATAGCACAGTAATCCAAGCCAAAGACCTTCACCTTTGTGATCTTTCTGTGTGCAGAGGATTTGTCTCCGAGGTGGCAAGTTCTTAAGGAATTGGGCATTAGACTAATGAAGTCTAAAACAGTTTAGTTTGGATTTTGAAGTCAGAAGTTCAGACTGGGCCAAGATTAAATTAAAGCTAAGCCTGGAGTATGATTGGTTTCAAGATTTTAAAGATTCTTAGATTATATGAATTGGGGTCACTAGGAGAAGATTCTATACCAAGAGCTATGTTGAGAAACTAGATTATTTTCACTAGTGGGTATTTCACTACCATCACCTTTGAAGCTGCAGTAAAAATTGTAACAGGCAGTGAAAAAAAAAGCCTTGCAAAATAAAAATATTGGCCTTTACATTGATTTAAAAAAAAACCTTAACCATTCCTGACTCCCATCTGTCTTTATTTTCTTCATCTTCCCCATTTTGCAGGTTTTTTTTCAACCTAAATGTCATCCTCTACATCTTTTTGTAGGTCCTAGTGCTTTTCCAGGATTTTTGAATGCAGAATAAGTTTGCAGAAAGGGATGAGCCAAGCCTTCTTGGTGTTGTTAGGCAAATAAAAATTGTTTATAATAATTTTCTAAGGCATTTCAAAAGTTATGCGTCCAAGTAACATGTTTGCTTTGGCTGCCTTCTTTATGTGAGACAAGGCTTATTACTAATATTCCTCAGTCTGTGGAAGAACTTGAGTTGATTCTGAGATAGGTGAAAGCTTAGGTGATTTCACCTGTTCTTTTACACATCTTGATATTCATTCTAGGAATACAGAAAGTACTTTCACTAACCTCTTGATGAATTCATTTTACTGCTTCAAGCAGTATTTGTGCACGTTCTGTGGAGCACTGATGAGAAGTCAGTCCATGGCAAGGTGAAAATAGCCTCCTGCCTTTAATGAAAAATAGCACTAGGAGTCCTGGTCTTGTTTTGTTTTCAGTTTTCCTCATGCTTTACAAGATCAGGAGACATTTCTTATAAAAAGTGTCTGCTTTCATTAGGTAGTGCTGTAGGTAAAGCACTGGATGGGGCAAAATATGGGAAACTTCATGGCACATGCTTCCTCAATAAATAAGTTCATCTGTCTTTCTGTTTGCTAGATAAAATATTATGTATGTAAAAGGTAAGCTTTACAGACCAGGCCCTGTCCTATGTATTTCTATCAGAATTTGAAATACTGTCATAATATAAAAACAATGGTTGCATGGATATTTGTGGTTCAGTGCAGTGTAAGGTTTGGGATGGATTTTTGCCTTTTCTTCTAGATGTGGGGTTTTTTTGCCATGAACTGATATGTGAAATGGTTGTAAATTGTTCTCAAGTCGTATATAGGAATGCTGTTCTCTGACCAGATTCCATTTTTTGTAAAGCATAATGGAGGTAGATTATTTATGATTGCTTTTTCTAGTGCACACCTTAACTCTTTACTGAAGTGCACAACCCCAAGTACTTTCTCCAGGGCTGTACAGAGTGAGACAGAACATATTGGTTCTGGGTAAGGAAGTGCAGAGTTGTCCATGGAAAACCTTCCATAACAAAAGCCATAGGCTAACTAAAGTTATAATAAGAAAGAAACCTACTGTGAATTGTAATTCTTGTCTAAAACTCCTGCTTTTGTTCCAGTAAGTTAATCAGGTTCTGTTCTGGCATGTGGCTTTGGAATGTGTTTGGTATCACAAGGACTTTCCTCATAGGTTGAATTGCAGAAAATTGATTGCACTGTTTCTGGTAAAATACAACATCTGCAATTTATATTTAAGGTTGTGCAAATCTCATGGTCATTGTTCAAAGTATCAGTTTTACAGGATTTTCAGGCTGTCTCTATTAAAGTTGCTGTTTTCCATCATCTCAGTGAGGTCTACAAACATAAACTTCGGCAAATTTTAATTTTCCTTCTTTCTGATACCAAATAAAATCACAATTAAAAGCAGTTAGCTATTAGTTGCTGTCGACCGTCATAATCTCTGGAATTAAAAATTCTCTCCAACTTTCCTAGTATGTAAAAATCTAGAGTAAAACAGACACGGGATGTCACAATGACAGCTGACACCTATCATAGTCTCATGTCACTGGTGCTGTCATCAATGCTAGTGTCCATAGGCTTTTCTCTTGTCTGAAACTCAGATGGGCTCACCTGTTACAGTCAAATACATGGAGTATATGAATCTAAATGTTAATTGAAGTGTTGTTTTTGTTCATCTGATTTTACTGAGTTGCTCTGAGTTATCTGGCCTTGTTTTGCTTGATAACGAAGATCCAAATGAAATATTCCCTTCCTCTGGAACTAAATTAAATGCTGGTGCAGGATAATGTGTTTCAGTCATATGAACACTGTTCTTCATCTGGTTAATTTTACTTTCTTTCCCAACTTTGTACTGATCTCTTCCATCTCAGTTTCTGCCTACAGGTGGAAGTATTTGTGACCTCCACTTTAACTTACCTAGCTATAAGGTAGTTTAATTATGGCTTAACATCTAAGAAGCAAGAATGCAACAAGAATAATTGCTTGTCTGCATTATTGGGAAAAGGCCTTGAAATGTATGCTAATCCAATTTAAATGCTTTGCTGTGCATGTTGTTGCAAATACACAATTACTTGATGTACAGCAGTGGGTAAATGATATGATGTTGGGGTGTATTTGGTTTCTGTGTATTTGGTAGCAGGGGACTACAGGAGTGGATTTTGTAAAATGCTGCCAGAAGATTCCTTCGTATCCTACAAAGCCAATGCCAGTGGGGTCCAAGATGGACCTGCCACTGCCCAAAGCCATCAGCCAAGTAGTGCCTCTGGATAATAGAGTTAAGAAGATGGAGTAGGGGAGACAGTGGAAAGGGTACACAACAACTTCATGTGGAGAGAGAAGTGAGACCATGTGAGAGAAACATCAAGGTCAGGGGAGAAGGAGGGGGAGGAGGTGCTCCAGGTGCTAGAGCAGAGATTCCCCTGCAGCCCATGGAGTTCCACAGCAGAGCAGAGATCCACCTACACCAGTGCAAGATCTCACACCAGAACAGGTGGATACCTGAAGGAGGCCTGTGGGAAGCCTGCGCTGGCGTAAGCTCCTGGTGGGACCGCTGACCCCAAGGAGTATGGAGCCAACATCGGAACAGGTTTACTGGCAGGATTTATGACTTCATGGGGACCCACACTGGAGCAGTTTGTGAAAAACTGCAGCCCAAGAGAAGGATCCACGTTGGAGAAGTTCATGGAGGACTATATCCCATGGGAGGGGCCCCACCCTGGAGCAGGGGAAGAGTGTAAGGAGTCCCCTCCCTGAGGAGGAAGGCGCGTCAGAGACAAGGTGTGATGAACTGACCAGAACACCCATTCCCCATCCTTCTGTGCTATTGGGGGAGGAGGAGATAAAAAAAGTAAAGTTAGGGTGGTAAAGTTGAGCCTGGGAAGAAGGGAGGAGTGGGGGGAGGGTGTTTTACAATTTCATTTTTTTTCGCATTATCCTACTCTGATTTGCTTGGTTATAAATGAAACTAATTTCTCCAAGTAAAGCCTGTTTTTGCCTGCGATGATAATTGATGAATGATCTCTCCTTGCCCTTATTGCCTTATATTTTCTCTCCATTGCCCAGCTGAGGAGGGAAGTGATGGAGCAGTTTGGTGGGCACCTGGCATCTAGCCAGGGTCAGGCCACCACATGGAGCTTGGCTTAATTTCAGCTAGTGCTTTTTATGATCCAGGATCATGCTGATATGTCAATTGTCTGGCATTCCAAGTGACAGCAGCTGAATGCTTTTGAAATACAAGGTCAGTACTCTAATGGCAAAAGGATTTTTCTGTTCAATTCTAGCACAAAGATCTTAGTAATTTGGATGTCAATGGGATAATGAGAGATGTAAATTTATTTTTGAAAATTTTAAAAATCAAACTAAATCTACTTTTTCATGTGCATTTCCTTGGGATCATACACTGCATTACAGCAGAGGGACTTTTGGTAACCATCCAGAAATTTAGGATTAGGGTTCAACGTTGCCATTGTTCTTCTCTAAGTTCTCATGGGTTGCAAAATGTGTGTGAGCCACCCTACCACTCATAAATATTCCATTTCATACCTGCCCAGGTCTGTTAACTGTAATGCAAGTGTCAAATATATTATTGTGCATTTGGGGAAGTATAAACTACATTCCAAGAAGCAAAGAGATATTTCACTGTATGTTGCCTGTGCAAAGTGTGGTGGCTACTTGCTCCATCTGTGCGCTTCAGAAGGGTCGATCTGATTTTGGCCTCCCGTGTACTCTGTGGCATCTTGCAGGATGTCACGTTGCTTGTGGTGGCTCAAAGACTAATGTCACTGGTAGGAGAATGGTCTGTATTTTCAGTTTTTTAAAAAATTGATCCTACTAGCTCCATTTGAATTCTATTCTTAATTACAGAATTTTACAGATTTGAAGGTAAATGACAGTAATGTGCTGTTATTTTTTTTTTGTTGTTGGTAATGTGCTGCTTTTTGAAAAAACATCATTGGCATAAACTGGCAATTTGAAAGAATGATAAACAAGAAAATAGTAAATTGTGATTTAAAAGTCAAATAAGAAAAGATGGCCTGCTAGTGCATTAATTAATTCATGTAATACAGCGGTTTCAACTAGAATTAAAATTGTAGTAAAAGAATGTAGAAAAAAATTTCCCATTGATAAGATTCAGGAGACAAAACTGTTTTGCTGACGTACTCAAAATGTATCAGCTTGCAAGATGTCATAGGTCTGTTACAGACATCAAGTATATTAAATTAGAGACACTGAAAATGGCCATAGGAGCAAAAAAATCAGGAGAATCTGTAGATCCTCTCTCTCTGTTTAGGAATGCCTGTATTTCTGAAAGCATGTGTCTACAGTTGTGTTGCCTTGGGTGTGTTAAGTGTTCTTAAAGATTGAGGTATGTAAGGAAATAATTGGGGTTGTTGCATGGAGGACATGGGTCCTAAAGAAGGCAGACAGAAATTGGCAGCGAACAGAGACAAACCCAGCAATATCACGTGGAGTATTACTTGGTCAACATAGGAATCCTAGTATAGGACAAAGGAAAAATGCTGTTGCTTAAGGCAGGAAAAGCCATACCAGTGAGTTTGTATCCTTGGAGTGGTTCTCCTCTATGAGCGTTGATAGGAAAATGTAGTCATTTGATACTACTTAAGTAAGGAAAAAACACACAGTTTTAGGAGATTCAGAAGAAACATTTGCCTGCATTAAAGGAGTGTCTTTTTAGAGTTTTCTTTTTTTTTTTTTTCTGCCACAAGATTTCCATATTATATTTTAGAAGTGATTGAAGACTTTCCAGTAGGCTGTTGTTACTTCAGATAGGAAGGAGTGGTCCTCCTGAATGTGCAGTCTCTGTCACAGGGACAATAATTCTTCAGAATATGCTTGGCAGAACTTCAGACTCAGTACTGACTTTTAATTTCTTTTTCACTTTTGCATCAGCTCTTGTAATGAGAGCAAAAGGAGTTGATAAAAACCTATATTTCTTTATGTAGTGTGCAGGTTTCAAAACTGTAGCTGTTTTAAAGTTCATCAGAGTATTTTCCCGAGCATCTCTGGAAAAGAATTATATAATAAGGATGGTGGTTTCTCATGAGTCTTCACAATTCAGCCTGAGGGGCAAAGGTGCATGTACAGGACAGGTTTTTCAGCAAGGGGTAGCCAATAGAGGACACTCTATTGCAGTGAGATCAGATGGCACTACATTACCCTGCCTCAAGACTGAAAAAAAAAAAAATTACTGCCCTGTGCTGTACAAAGTGCTTATTAAGGCCATCAAGTATCTGAAACCTTCCTGGGTATGGCAGTGAGTTATCTGGAAGAGAAGCCCTCGAGTTCTGCAAACTGTGGGGGTAATTGGGCACTGCAGGCACAGGGATGGCATAAGTTGGCATTAAGAGCTGGAAGTGGTGGCTGTGGGAAGTCTGGTGGGAGGCTTTCTCATTGCTCTGATGGCGATGCCTAGGACACTTAATACAACTCCCTTTTCCACTTTTCCTGTTTAAAAAACAATAAATGTTTCTTTTGTGCTGCCATGTACTGCCATTCTGAATGACTCATGAGCTTCTTCTTCATGTCAGGACTGTGGCCTTTTCTTTCCAAGCAAAATGAGAACAATTCAAGTTCTGTTCCCTGAAAAATCATCTCTACAAAAGTTTGGGTAAATGTGAAACGTAAGCTTCCTGTTGGCTGCAGATGCTTTGTTTCTTGCTGGGGCTTGTTCAGTTTCTTTCCAACCTTGCCTCACAAGAACACTTGCTGCCTTCATTTCCACCAGTATATATGTCCTTGGGTAAGATAAAATGTCACTGCATTGTTTCCTGATCTGTATACCTGGAATTGCTTAAATAACTCTTATAAAATGGATACTACCATAGTGAGTCATTTTTTAAATGAATAACTGATTTACTTTTAAGCTTTTCTGTCTATTAAAAAAAAAGGTATTGGTATTTTTATCTCTTGACAAAGATATCAGTATTTTATCTATATCTAATATATCTATTTTTATATATATGAATATTTTTATCTCTTCTACAGCCCATTTACACAGTGATGTGTAGAGAACTGGTGAGGACAAGGAAGAGAGAGTTTGGAAAGAGTAATTTCAGTGGACATAAAGAGGCATGACCAAAAGTGGAGTAGGCATGGAAATAGGGATGGGAGTTCTAAGACTGAACACAGTCTTATTTCCTGCCTTTGAATGTGGAGAAGGGCAGAAAATAGACCAGTAGCTGCAGATGCAAGAAAAGCAAGGGAGCCTGATTTCACTTACTTTTTCTTCTTTTGGTCTTTCTGGAATGCCCACTTTAGACATAAAAACCAAAACCTTCTGTTCACATGAGGTTAGTGTTTGTCCTGTGCTGTCTCTAAGCTTCTGCCTTTGGCAGTACTCCTTATGAAGGTGTCTCCATCTCAAAATCGCCTGGCCTTGGAGCAGGAAGGCATTGATAGCTGGTTACCTCCATTTTGCTGTTCCTGCTTTCTCCATGACACCACCCCTGCCCCTGCCTCCTCTCTCTTTCTTTTCTATTAAACAGCTTCCAAAATTCCTCTGTTTAACCTCTACCTTGGTTTCTATTTTTCCTCAGAAAGAGAGCAATACATGTGACTTTTGTATATTGTCCAGTTTCATTGTAGCTATATCCATCCTTTCTGATTGTCTGGATTCACCTTGGTATCCCCTATCAATCTTTTGCCTCTTATCTTGTCACTCAGCTGCTCTATACATTGTCATCCTTCACCTGTTGACTGCTGCTGCTTTTGATTCTCCTTTCATTGGTTATCCTGGAAGGACAATTTGTTTAGTCTTTTTCCCATTTAAAGCTCCTAGCTCAGTATTAGTTAAAAAGTAATGTAACACTCCGAGTCATTTGGAAGGCCAGGTTTTGGCTATTGAGTTAAAAGAAAAAAGTTTTCCTTTTTTCTTTTTTTCCACATGGGAAGATCCAGAAAAAGTGATAACTTGAAATGTCATTCTGAAAATTGCATTTTTTTTTCTGAGCAGTGAATGTACTCTACCAGAATTGAATGTTTCTGTGATAGTGTTTGAAATATACCATTACTGAGATGCATGCCCTGTGCCAAGCATATTACTTGTAAGCAATAAATCAGCTTATCTTCAAGTAAATTAAATCTGACAGCTGGCCTTTCATCACTCCCTATCAAATGAACATGTCAGACTGTTCAACTCATTAACTCCTGCTTAAGTCAGGATCCAGTCTGGGTTTCATATGAACTGAGGTCACGATAGCCTTTTAGCATCTGTTCTTTAAGGAAGTTCCTAAAGTTTCTCCTTCAGAAAGAAAGATTTGAAATCTCCTTTCCACTCAACCCAAATTCTTTAACCCTGGGGAGAAATTTTCTGGGCTTTTGGAATACTTTGCTGGCAGTGACATCAGGGAAATAGTGGCAAATTGCTGCAAAAAGGTGTGTGTGTCTGCTTCTTGTTGTCCACATATACAATTGTAGCATTATGAATTATGCTGTTTAAAGAAAAGATGAAAATAAACTATTTTGGTAGCCAGCCTCTGACTTTTGAACACAGATCAGCTTGGACTGAGGTGTTTTAAATTGCAATACTTGTTACTTAGACACTGAGTAATAGCATACGGATCAATTGCCTCCTTTCTGTCAGCATGTGTGGGAGGATGTTAGGGTACATGGATATAGGTTCTGCAGATGTCAAGAGGAAGCTGAGAGCCCTAAGGAAAGCATTTCTAAGGAATGATCTGTTTGTGAAGAGTTTTCAGCTGAACTGTGTTGTATGTGGGTCAAGCAGTATTAACTTTACTGTGCTAGATTTTGGACAATATGCAGTACAGTCTTTTCACATACCATTTATAGACTGAATTGGAATGCAGACTGATGAGATAAAGAAGTGGAGTATAAACAGGGAGGTCAAGTCTTCTACCATACAAGTAAGACTTGCAGAACTGACTCCTATATCACACTTCCCTGCAATCCTCTGTACTTTTTTGTAGTCTTTTTTGACCTTTTTGTTTTCACTTGACTCAAATTTAATCACAGGTATGAGATGTAATGTGTGAGAAGATGCTGAAGAGGTGTTCAGATAAGTCTGGAGATTAAAAATACATCAAATTTTAGACTTGAATGCGTTGAAAGACCATGGTATCCCTGGTAGAAGCCCCATGTTAGCATGAGTGAATAAAATGTTGATCCAAAACCAGAGGCAAGCATGAATTAAAAACAAACAAGCAAACAACCTGCAATTAATTATTCAACTTTTGTGAAATTTGGTTCTATATTGTATCTTTAAAAAATCTGAAGTTATTTGGAAATTACAGCTCAGAAATAAACAGGTTTATGTCATTTTATTTTGTTTATGACTGCTCCATTTCTTGTAAATGAAATACCCAGTATGAATTGCCCATTAGTTTTCTTACCTCCTCCAAGCTCAGATTTCTTTTCAAGGTTAATTTTTGTGGAGCACTATATATAAGCCACGAAACTGTGATCTGAGTTAGATTCAGAAGTTTGGAGTAATAATTAGTTGGGTAAGTAAGGGAGCATCATGGAAAGAAAATGTCTGCTTGGCCTGTAATGAATGAAAAACTGAGAAACAGATGGCAGGAATATGATCAGATTCATAATGAAATCCCAGAGGGTTCTGTGCTAGGACTTCATTATGCTTATAAATGTCTGAGAAGAGGCGTCACTGTTGGGTTGCCATTGTGTTTCCTATTGGGAAAGGCTATCCTAGAACTTGTGGCAAAGACTTACACATGTATTTCATTATATTAAACAACTGGCCAGAAAGAAACACAAATATGACTTCTTGTCCACACATGTAAGTGATGCACCTACCTAGAATATGATCATTTCTAAATCAGCTGCTTCGGTTAAGGAAAAAAAATCTCGAGTTGAAATGGATTGCATTTTGAAAGCCTCAGCTCCAATACTCAGCAGTGCTCAAGCACACAAATGGGGTGTTAAAAGTGGTTTGGAGCCAAAATAGCAGATGTTGCTGATGCCCACAGCACTGGAGTGCCATGCACACACCTCAGGTTGTGTGTGCAGTCCTGCCCAATCCTGTTTTTTCTCTGATGTACAGAGAAGAGTATAGAATATGGATAAAACCTCTGAAACTTATTCCAAGACTAAAACTTTTTAGCATGGAGAAGAAAGCCAACCAAAGGGAAATGGAGTTCAGGTCCATACAGCCATGAATAATGTGGGAATGTTAAGTAGACAATTATTATTTGCTGTTTTTCATCACATGAGCAATAGGTGGTAGATGTCAAATAGAAATAGAAAACAGTTTTTACACTTAATTGTCAAATGTAATGTAACTTCTCATAAAAAATATAAACCCTTAGAAATGTCACTAGGTTGTAAACTCTGTGCATTGCTAATGCATGAGTTAAATCTACGTGACAAGTGGACAGATAGCTTTCATTCTGAGCTAGCACAATTGCTGGTTTTCAGTTCCTTCTTAGTTTCCACCTCAGCTTTAAATTAAAATGCTTATGACCATATAAAGGTCATATGTGACGTCTGTTATTTAAGCTGAAGCAACTTGAAAAGCCCTGAAAGTTACCATTGTATGTATAAGCAAGTGTATGTGTGTGTTAAAAGTCTATTTTCTATCTAAAGAAAACACCAGAAATTTCATTTGAATATAAAGCTACTTTCTCTTCAGTATCTGGACTCTTACCCTAGTTAGCAGTTTCAGAGTTAGCAGCATCAAATAGGTTTAGACTTATTCTTCAGTGATGATAATCAGTCTCTCTGAGAGATTATTTCTCTCATTAGTGTCATATCACAGTGGAAGCATATTTTTTAATTGATGTTGGGTATTGTGACGGAAAAATAACAATTTCTGCTCTTCTTAGGGTGTTGCAAGTGTGCTGGCTGAGGGGATGCTGCTGTTTATGCACTCTGACAGAACGATCATTGGAAGCCCTTGGCTCTTCTCTTTCCTTTCCTTTTAAAGATGAACTGTAAAAAGGAAAACTTCAGGGATATTTATTATATCGAGAGAAGGGAGACCAAATGTAGAAACAGGCTCTGACTTTGCAGAGTATGCCAATTATATTGAATTTGTAATGGTCCTTTTAAGACATGTAATAAATATTTTCTAAAACTTGTTATTCTAAATCTATGTTTTACTAGAAAAAAACCCGTGAGTATAAAAGATAGAACTTGCTGCATCCCAACCTCTTTATACATGAAAAGTTTGTGTTGGAGAGAGAATATGAATGCAAACCAATTTTTGGCACTGGTCAAAACAAGAAGATTGCCTTTGCTACAGATAGTGTAATATTAACAAATGAGTTGACCAAAAACCTTACAATAGACTGGTTTGGAGGTATATATTTCTCTACATGACAAAATTTGGAGCATCTAGAGATCTTATCTGATGACTCAGAAAACTGCTTACGTCTTTACATTTCATCAAGACAAGAGGATACTTGAGCAGAACTCACAACTTTCTATTTAGGCTTTTGGGTTCTGTGACTGCAAACATTCTTATCAGTGCTGGTTTAAAGATATGTCATAAATACATTAGGTTTTGGCAGGATAAGAGTGAGAAGGATACTTGTTCTCCCAGAAGTGGGGAATTGTGTTCATTTTTCATGTGCATGCTATAGCATTGTGGGAGAAAAATATTTGAAAGGGCTCCAAAGAGGTCAATGGCCTACAGCAATAGACTCCCTTTTCCAGGATGGACCAACTATTGGCATAGGTTTGCCTAAAACTTCAACCTCCAAAAGATTCTGCAACTTCTCTGTGGAACATTTTCCAGTATTTTAAAGTTATTGCAGTCAAAAAGTTTTTCCCAAAGTATAGCCTAAATCTTCCTTGCTTATCATTAAAATTCTTCCTGTCCTAGCAGCATATCTTTTTCCCATGCAGTAGTCCTTTCTATATACAAATGTTTATGACCAAGTAATTTTTTTCCCCTCCAGACTAAACAACTCTGGTTTGCTCAATTTTATTCCATATGTCATGTTTTATAAATTTTTCTTTGTTCTTTGTCTCTCTTGGACTCTACAGCATCTCCTGTCCCTGGAACTCTAGCAATATATAGCATTAAATTGTTTGAAGTCTCCCTGAAATGCTTTCAGGTCTGAGCTATCTAGCACTTTCCTGCTTTAGGAAAATGTTTGATTTATTTGTTTAGATGTTACTCGAGGGTCCAGGATCATTAGAAATCTATAGAATATAATTTTTAAGGTGCTTCTTACTTATTATACTTATCCTTATCTGTCAAAAATTTTAAAGAGCAATGACTTCATTATATTTGTTTTGAGGTCATTGACAGAAAAAACCCTGATGTTAAACATTGAGCCCAGCTGGCCTGTGGATCCCTGCTGGAAATGCTGTGTTTTCAAAGTGATTTCCAGTTGCAGCTGCTATTCTGGGAGCTGTTATTCTGCCATCTTCATCCAGTTATTATGTGCCTTAGTGATGCTGAATACTGCTGATTTTTTAATCAGAATGCCATGCTATAACAACTCAGATATCTAATCTAAGTTTGTCAGGTGTATCTATGTAGTTACTTTAATCAACTAAATTGTTATTTCATCAGAGAGTAAAACCAGGTTTATTCGACAAAATAGATTTTTTCCACAGAATTGCATCGAACAACACTCATTATATACTGATCTTCTAATTCCTTATTTCCCCAGTGTATTACATTTATCAGGAGAAGTCAGGCTAACTAAATTTATCTGTCAATGTTAAATGAGATGACATTTTGTTTTCAATTGCTACCCTTCCAGGCTTTAAAAGATTCTATAGCAGCCAGAGATTTATATTTCAACAAGATAGACTATTTTTCAGCTTCTTCTAGATTTTTGGATGGTACTTATCCAGCTCTTCTGATTTAACAAGTGCAGGATGTTCTTGTGGGGTTTTTTTGTTTGTTTGTTTTGGTTTGGTTTTTTCTTTTTTCTTGTTACGGTTTGGATTTTTTTGGGGGTTTTGATGTGTTTTTTTTTTTGTTGTTGTTTGTTTGGTTGGTTTTGGGGGTTTTTTTTGTTTGTTTTTTTGTTGTTGTTTGTTTTGTTTTGGTTTGGTTTGGTTTGGTTTTTTTGTTTTTTTGTGGTGACTGCTTCCTGATACTCTTCAGTTTTCAAGGGACTGGAACACACTCTGTCATTACTGAATGCAGTAACTTCTCTGCCACTTCTGAAATGGAGGATAGACAAAGCTTTTCTGCCTCTCTATTAACAAATTTACCATCCTTGTCCATAGAAAACCCATACTACTGCTTTTGCTCTTAATTTGCTTAATATTCAGTATCCTGAGTCATTGGAAGTGGGAATTTTCCTTACTGTTGTTTTTTTTTTCTTTTACAGCTACTGTTTATCCCTCTTCTTTCCATTTGTGTGATTTGATAAAGGATGCTTTAAATTTTGTTTTATGTTTTATAAACAAAATGCTGGCTTTTGTTTAACCAGCAAACCAAAAAAGGCTTTTAGCTCATGTTATCTCAGTTGTCCAAGTCACAGGTCCTGGGCAACAAAACCCCCTGTGTTTTTCCAATCAGATATGCCTGTAGTTATGGAAGAAATATGTAGCCACTGTCCTATTCTTTATTCAGAAGACAAATTTAGCATTCCATAAGTCCTGTTGCCTTTTTTTTTTTTAAACATGATTGCATAGAATGTTTTAAAAACAGCAGCAGTGAAATGCAGCTGTTGGTTTCAACAAAAAGTCAGGCATACATTTCCTGTCTTGAAGTGTGGAAAAGTGAAAGCTCAGTCACTGTTCAGTGATGGAAAAGGGTATTGCTCATTCTAGTGGAAGGGGAGAAGGAGAAAATGGCAATTGAGAAAAAGTCTGATTCTGTACTGTTCTCTGGAGTGTAAATGTTTGGGTGGCTGGCGAAGCAGACAGGCAAAGGGGCAAATGAGGTTGAGCTGCTCTGAAATGTCAAATGTACCTGGAGAGGTCCTGGATTAGAATGGCACTTCTTGGCATTTTAACTGCTCTTCTAAAAGAAACGTTGCAGACCAGAAAAAACAAAAAGAGAATGAAAATGCTTTTCAATAGTGCTTTGTTGCCTGCAATTATATTTCTTGATACTAATATTTTTTGCCTTCCTTTCTGTGTGGAAGTAGCATTTGAATACATATTTTCAGTAGGGTTGATCAGAAGCTAGAATTAGGGACACAATTAGATTACTTAATAAAACTGAGCTTGGACTTTCCTTCTTCAGTTTTCCTCTGCTTGGAAAGGTTTGTTGCATTGGAAAAAAGCATAGACAAAGAAGTGTGCAAAAAAAATTGACTAAACCTTTCTTCAGGTATAGATGATTGAGGCCCTCGCAGCAGACTTCTTAAAGTGTCATAGATAGATAGAAATTCCTGTTGTCAGTGCATAAAATAGGCGACTCATATATGAAAGCAATCAGGCCTGTAACACCTATATGACTTTTCCTTGAAATGCTTGGATGAGATTGTTGCCTTGGAAAGTAGGAATTTTATGGCACTGTTTCACAATTCAACCGTTTGAAAACTATCAGACTAGCTCCCTAGTCCTCCAAAGGCCTGTGAAGGTGAAGAAAGAAAGAGGAATCCTTCAGGACAGGCACAGGACACCCTTCTGTTGCTCGGCCCCTATCCCACAGGACAGTCCTCGGTGCTGCTCTGTGGCTCTTCCTAGGTGAACTGCAATGGAATGTGTTTGTCCTTCACAGGCACCAACTCAGCACCTTTTACGAACTTTGGAAGGACAGACAATCACCAACATTTAAGTCATTTAGCATGCCCTCCTACAGCAAAGCAATGTGTATTCTGCTGGAATGGTGGCTCACTGATAGCTGCTGAAAATCCACAAGTGTTTCTTGCATCTTTCAGACACATAATAGTCATTTGGTAAACTAAAGTCAGAAAGTTTAAGTATTTTGAATTTATCGTTTCCCATGTACATACTGATATATAGGAGAACTCCTCTGGCTTTGTCTTCCATACCCTGCTTTATTAGCAGTTTTTTGGTCATAGAAGAGAAAAAAACTATACATGATCAGCAAATTCTGTCCAAATCCAACTGCCTCCATCCTCATCCACAGTTTTACTGTTGCATGAAAATTAAAGTTGACAAAAGGATTCCATTTTGCTCCTGTTTCTTCTGAAGTGTACCCTTTGGAAAATATTATTTTGACACACGTGTGAAAGCCTCAGTGTCTGTCAGTGCTGCTGTCACAGTAGCACATAGTAGAGATTTCCACAGTAGCTTTAAATTTACAAGGCACCATTGGAAGCAGTGTCTCTCTGCAGCAGCAGAAACTCAGCAGAGGCTACTTTGCCTTCCCAGGCAGTCACTTGCTCACTTGCTTCTGCAGGAGAGGCATGTCCCCGCTTTCCAAGGCAGACAGTTGTGATGCTGTGTGCTGCTGGTTCCTAGCAATTCCTGTTCACCTTATTGTGGTATCATACTTGGCAAAATTAAAGAAGTAAGAAAATGCTTTTGAAGCAGAAGAGTTATCCTTCAGGAATATAAACAGCTCTAAGTTCAGAGTGAATCAGTTAGTCAATCTTGTGCTTAATTGTATCAAAAAATGTCACACTTCTCTACCAATGTATCAAGATGTAGCTGGAAGGCCTTATTTATATTGAAGCTGAAATGCATAAGAAATACCTAGTGCATGTTCTCTAATTTTTTTCTAGTCTCTCCAGTTATTTTAAACCTCATTATAACTGGAAAATTGCCTTGCATAACATCATGCATTGCACGAACTGAAAGGGTCTGTGAATAGAAAATGGCAGTCAAGTTCCATCGCAATCAGCAATGCTGTTTTTAGGCCTGCTGAGTACTACTTCCCAAAGGTTTTCCATGGTTAAAATGTGATTGCTATAAGTGTGATGGTAGAAGCGCAAAGAAAGAAGTCAAATTTCTTCTGGCATTGCTTGAAACAGGCTTAAAATACTCCTGCTGAACTGGCTGGGAGCTGCAGGATTTTGTGTCAGGTGCTTAAATTCTGTTCAAATTTAACTTACTGAAATGATCTCTTTTCTCACCACTTCTGTTTTACCTTTTAAGAGTAGTAAAGTCTTTACAAGAAACAGAACTGTTGCTTCTAATATCCCTCTCTTTGCAAAGTGTTGGAATGTTATAATATTCCTCAAATCACTCTCTTCAAGAAGCTCTTGGAGTTTGATAATGAACTTAGAGGCACAATTTTCTGAATATGTACCCCTTCTGTAGGAGATAAGCAGTACTCTAGATTCCTCCAGGCCTAAAGATGATCTGAGGCACCTACACCGTCTGAGAACTGCAGCCTGGTCTTACAAAGCAGAGGAAACTGCAGCATTTGTACTTCTCTCCTGAAGCCTCCAGCTGCCCCACTCAGCCCAGCGGTAACCACATCCGGAAGGGTAGGTCAGGAGGATTGCTTTATAATCCAGCAATACAAGGAAAATGGAGACACTGTCTCCAGAAGATCAAGACCCCAGAGAGGGATAAGTAACATTCACTTAGAGAGCTGGGTTTCAGTAGAAGATGCTTGGCAATTACTCTGTCTGGTTTCTGATATGGAGGAAGAGCCAAGACCGGAGCTGTTTCCATAGAGCAAAGTGTTCAAGTTTCGAAGCCACTGAAGATCCCTAGGCTGGTTCAGGGCTTTACTTGGGTAAAACAGGGAACTCTTTATATGTTACCTGTAACTTTTCAGCAAATTGTGAATTAGTAGAAAAATAGATTCTCTTGTTGTGTATACAATAATAGATATAATAAATTCTATTAACCTTTTATGAGTAGAATAATCAATTAATAATCAAAACACAACATGGGATATGTATAGTTGTAGTAATATATAGGAAACCTTAAGATCCAGCTGCTGTTCTCTCCCAAACACAGGTGAACACATATTTATATTGTTCTTTCCTTCCCTTGGCTTTGTTTCTGTAAAGTCACTGTGGCTTATATTAGAAAAACAGTCTGCAAAACTTACTTAAGAAAGTAGAGTAGAACTATCCTGTTGCTTGTAAGAATATTTTGAAACATTGTTAATGTTCATTCAAGATGAAATGATAAACCCTTTCCTTCTTTAGTCAACCAAAAGCCTGCAAAACAGTCCTGGCAATAAGGTCCAAGTGAGCTATCACTGGGAAAAGCTACCAAACCTTGGATTCTTCATCCAGGACGATTTTGTCCTCTGCATCCTTTTGTGCTTTTGAACAGTGATCTTTACCCCTTTATCACTTTCTACCTCACTCTTTGACCTTCTTGCTCCTGTCCTTTACCCCATTCCAGTTCTGCACCCCTCTGCATTGTGCTCCAGGCAGTTGTAAAGACAGAAGCAATCCCTGATGCTTGGTTCTCTTAGTGATGCCATTTTAGCCACATCCCTTTATGGACTTATCTGAATGCTCTGCAGGGTAAAGCAATGGAGGATAACTGGCCTGTTTCACAGGCTCTTGTTTTCTCTTACAGAAGGTAAAAAAGGAAAGATGAGAGGAAAGACATCTGTGTGCCATACATTTAAATGACTCAGGCAAGGCTGAGACTCTGACAGGGCAAGACAGTTGCTAGAAGGCAGTGGGCAGTAGGACAGAAGCTCTGCTTTGATCTTGTTGGATTGACTGTGATTCTAGAAAGGAGCTGAGAATTGGTGGGGAAGGATAAGGACTTATTCTTGTTGAAGGAAAAATGCTGTCTAAAGGAAATGAGCTCACAGGAAGGAACTGTAGATTCTTCATGTTGAGCCTAAATGGTTGAGCCTGATTGCTTGTCAGGACATTGCAATCCTAAGATTAAAAAAAAAACAAAGGAAAAAACCATAATTGCTCTCTCTTGTGGTATGATTACCTTCAATTTGGTGATAAGATGACTTTACTTTGAACAAGTTAAGGTACCAATTGTACTCCCGTGCCTCTGCTTCTTCCTTTCACCCTGCGGTGGCAGAGATCAGCCTCGCAGACAGCTGCTGTTCTCCTGCTGCGCTGCTCTAGTGTGAGCAGGTAGTGGCTGCTATACAAAGCACAAGTCTGACCAAGGAGGGTGGAAGAGCTGTGGAGCTTTAAGTTCTCACATCTCTGCACAATTCCAGCCCTCTGGCTGACAGTGCATAGTCATGTTTTGGCTATATGAAATGGGGAGGGAGATAATGCAAAGATTATTGGGCATTCACTGAGGCTGCAACATGAAGGGGAAAACAACTGCAAATGGCTGAAAGGTTAATTATTAAATCCAGGATTTCTGTGTAGTTTGGATACCTGTTTGAACTCTTTACCCTAGGCTTCCTCACCCAGTCTTGTTCTCTGTTTGTCTTCATTCTTGTGATCTGGCCATCCATGAGATACCATGGCCATCTTTCTCCTTATTCCAGTCAACTGGAGCAGTGACTGTGGTGTGCTGGCTTTCTTATAGGCATCCTACAGAAACACCTCTCCTTTTTGAGCTTTGTACGTACTTAGTTTTTGAAAAAAACATTACATGAATCACTGTGCATTAAATAGCCACTTTTTAATTCTCTATACTGTGTACAGTGTTGAACTATTAATAGTTCATGTGTAAATGCATTAATGTGTTAGAACTACTCTTTAGACTTATAAAGTAATTTCTATACGTTAAGAGATGTTAGCAGGCATTATCTCCATTTTACAGAAGGAACAGAAGCATGGAGAGATGAAATGCAGTGTCTCAAATATTCTCTGATTCTGGGTAGCCAGAATGGTGTGTCTGTAACCAGGCTCCTGACTATGCAGCCCTTTTCACCACTCTCTTTAACAGTTCAGCTTCATTGTGTTTAGTCACAACACCCTCCTCTTCCCCCGCCGTCTCGTTTTGTTCACTACATACCTGCCAACTTTCTCAGCAAATGAAGAAGGGTTCTACAGACAACTAAGCTTTTCTCATTATCCTCTTCAAAAGGACAGCAGCTCGGGGCATGAGGTAGTGTATGATCATGTAATTAAAGGCTGTGTGGTGTCCATTCTGCAGCAGTGGACTGTGAGGAGACGCAGCCCCTGGCTCCCATTCTAATGCCGCAGTAGCATCTGGTGGCTGGAGCAGCAATTGCACATGGACAAATGTATTTTCAGTTTCTTGAGTCGTAGAGCTGGGAGGGGCACATCCTCCCCAATATTGCTTTGCACTTTCTGGGGCAGTAAATTTCCCTATCGAGGCAGAGCACTAGAAAAAGAGATTGTTAGATTCAAATACACTTCTACGGGATGCACATTTGAATAATGCACACACCCCATAAAATCTGAGCAAATTGAAGGTCTCATTGTGAGAGAAATAAGGCTTTTCTTTGACCTTGGTGTACTCTCAGCTCCAAAATATTGAAGGGCTAAATCTTCCTTATAAAGCACTTGAGTTGTTTGGGTTATATCCTGCCTGGTAAACAGAGAAATGACTGACTAGCTGCTGCTGCTGATTTCTCTGCTGTTTTCTGGGCTCACATTGATCTGAAATGGTGGTAAATGGTTTAAGAACTCAACATGGTCATTAAAGATGATGATCCAAAATGCTATATATATTCCTAGTGCAGCCAGCTCTACACATTGCATAAATTCTCCTTTCTGCAGAGAACAAACTAGGAAAAGCAAGTTGCATGAGACTGAATAAGATCTCTTTCAGAAGAGAGTAGTAAGGAAAAATCAAAGTGATTCTTCCTTGCAGTGGTACCATAGTGGTTCTTTGTCCATTCTGGTTACAGTTCATCATCAAACAGGTTGGAAACTATGAAGATTATATGTACATTCTGAAAATGTCCAGCAAGCCTTTTAGCCATGAAGGCTGACATCAAAGCTGACAAGACGCAATGGTCAAATGCTGTGTGCTTGGCCCCACTTTTGCCTGGTGAATTTGGACTGTGTGAGTGAGGGCTTGTGATTGAACTCAGAGGAATGTCATACATTTTGAGCTTCTCTTCCCTGACTCTCTGTTGGGCTTCTGCGACCATGAGATGACAGGAGGGTTCAAGCCTGGTCCTTTGAGGGGCATCAGGACAGTAACATATGTAACCCTGACCTTCCTATCCTGTTACAGTTTCTTCCACAATTTTTTTAGTTGAGAAAACCCTGAATCCATTACTTGCTGTCAAGCTGTGGGGGAAAGCTGGGAAGGAAAGAAGAAAAGTAGATAATCTGCACCAGATAGAATACTGGGGAAGAAATGCTCAGTGTGGTTTTGCAGATGAGCAGTTCCTAATTTTGTTATGTTTCTCCTGTTTTTGTAAGGTGGGGAGAAGACATAGTTGAGCCTTTTCTTTTTTTGCCAAGAAGACACTTCTTCATCAAGAAGGCTTTGGTGGCAATGACCTGTAGTTTTCTTGGTGCTACACACTGAGTTTGGCTTCAGGTAATGGGAGGATGACTTCCTAATGGCATCACAGAGATGCTCTGGGCTGTCCTACATGCCTTTTGGGGCCATGTCATGTAGAGATTCTGTGCTTTTAGTTAATTGTGTTTGGATGAAGTAGGGGAATAAACTCATTTCTCCCCATGTAATGTGACTTCAAATGAATCAGTTTCTGTGCTTGAAATGCAGATTTTTGCCCTGGCACCACAGTATTATACAACTTAGCAGTAAAAATTCTGTTCTGTTGACTTCAGTTATTTCAAAGTAGAAAAGGGGATAATGTTAGTGCAAAACGTTTCTGAAGATTATGTGTTCTTTCTTTAATATCAAGCCATTGAACAAGGGCCAAATAATTTTCAGTGATAAACATTTCATATCTTGTTCTAGATTTAAAGCATAAGAATCAGGTTCTCCTTCAGTGCTCAAGGAAAATTAACTTCCTTCTCTTTAATATGCTTTTTGCTGAACACTGTCCAAACTCAGAACACCTCATAAATATACAAAAAATATGTTTGTATTGTAGCACACTGATTAACTGGAACAAATCACAGGGTGGCTTCTTTCAGATTGAAACTGAACTTGGATCCGAACCTAGAGGAGTGTATTCCTAGGCCTAGGAGTTAAATCTATATAGCCCAAATGCTACAAGGGTATGAACCTTTGTTCCCTCTTGGGACTTAGTACATTAATTAGTCTGTTATGGCTGCTAATTAGCCCTTCCTGCATCTCAATTTCTAGTTCTGGACTTCTAGGGATGTGATTTTCAAACTTCACTGTCACCTTAAAAATGATCAGTTATGTAAGTGTATGTGTTCTCATTTTCCCCATGGACATTGGCTAAATATTTTTTATTATAGTTTTTTAATGCTCTATGGTATTCTAAACTGTAGTCAATGCAGGATTATGTTCGCTAAATGAATTGAAAGCTGCAGATTCCAAAAGGTCAAAGGTATTGTTCATGACAGCATCTAATTGTTATTAATAATACCAGAGGAAGCTGTTGGACAGCAAAACTTCCTTCTACAGCAGGTGAAGTAGGTGGCTGTAGTGACTTTTGTGCTGAAGGACCAGGTATGCTCACTTCTTAATGGATTCAGAGTGTCTTGTGCTGTCTACCTGCAGAGTTACATCTCCATATCCAGTTGGAGAAGATTAAGGCTATATCAGGTGATACACACAGTGACAGGTTTATGGAAATGCAAGAGAGAGCAAGCAGAGAGAAGTTATAGGTTATTTGCAAACATTACACTTAAATTCACACTGTTCTTCAGAAGATCCAGTGTACTCTACAATGAGTTCACAGCGGTCATTTTGGCTCCAGTAAATATCACCAAAAGTGTAAGTCTTTTGTGTGTTTATCTTAGGAAGTTACTA